>BPLR01005141.1:0-196959 GCA_021605095.1 Caerostris extrusa | reverse complement strand
GTTTCATCGTTTCGTGACCGTTCCCCCTCACTCTCCCTCTCCCGACGTCCTTTCTCCATCTTCTTTTTTCCCTTTTAAAAGGGGAAAATTTATTTATGTGTTTATTTATTTTCTTTTCTTCTCTAAAACTTTCGATTTCCAGTTTTTGATTTTGGAGAAAATTTTTCCATCGCGTTCGATGTTGTCGATATTTTTATTCGTACACAGCGAAATTTTTATTCTCCATCGAGGAAGGCAATGTTTCATTGATTTTTGCTCAGAAATTCAGCTGTGTTGAATGAATTAACTACATGGCATTTATCAGAAAAACTTAATCAGGAAACATTTTACCTAAAACATTAACCATTTTATGCGCAGTCAGCATAAATTGTTTAAACATTATTGTACACATTAACACAGAATTTAAAAACTGTTATTATTATATATGTGTTAACATTATATAATCGGTGTGATACACGCTATCGGTGATATAATACGGGAAAACATTCAGCGTTCAGTTACAAGCGGTCGATATTTGAATCTTTCCTTTTACGACTAATCTGCAATCAAGATCTTTCCCCTACATTTTGCACTGTCAACGATTCTTAACGCAGCGCTAATGTGTTCTTCATGTCCATTTAGTGTTTTCGACAATGGTAAAGTTAATACTTAAACAAGATTTTTTAGCGTAACCCCCCTCAAAAAAGAAACAAAACCAAATCACATGGCGTAAGATCAAGCGATCTTGGTGGCCATGTATAAAAGGAATCATCGTCACCCTCACATTCAATGGGAACTCTTTATTTAAGTAACTACGAACATCCTAGTGCCCAAACAGAAAATTTCCATCTTATTGAAGCACCAAATTCGTACATATAATTGTTACTGTTTTCTGGGCTTAAAAAAATGGCTCATATAATATTTGTGATAGAGCACAAGAAAAAAAAAAAAAAAAAGTTTGGTCTCAGTTTTTTTGTATATGTCTTTACCCAAAATCTCTCCACATTTTGCATCGTGATGTTGAAAAGAAAGAATTTAAATGTTTTTCCTCTATTTACATGAATTATAGATTTTATTATATGCATTGTTATTAAAAATGTAATTTTTTTAATCTAGAGTCTATTTTTTTAAATACGATTGGTTCGGCTTTGTTTTACTTGTTGAGGTAATTTTTTAATACGCAACAAATATTGTAAAAATCAATCATTTTCCATTATTATTGAATTTTGAATATGACTTCCTTAGTTTGAAAACCCAATGCGTCATTAGGCCTCAAGCCAACTCCTGTTTATTACGTTAAACGACCCAGTGCGTAACAAGTGTTGTAAAATCAATAAATTTCATTATTGTTGGGTTTCGAATGCGGCCCCAATCATTTTTCATTATTTAAAATTATTAGCGCTTTCAGAACAGAGTGAATTCCATTTTATCTACAAATTCCTTCAAGAACAGGTCGTAAATGCGACATTACGTGGTGTTGTTTTTAGATGTCGCCTCAATTTTTAGGATTTATTTTCGCAATTATTCGCTCTGGTGACTTCAGAACAAAGCCCATAATCTAATAATGGTTTTCAAAAGTATTCTGAAATGGAGGTTAAAGGAACTCAATAATCATCAGAATCATTTCGAAATCATCGTCGGCCCGAAACCTTTGTACATAAAAGGATTCGCCACGAAAACGCACCTTAAGTACTCTCTCAAAGAGAATATTTTTAAGTCTCATTTCTGTTAATGAACACAACATGCGAAGAGTGTTTGTTGAAACTGCTCATTCATTACCCGTTCTTTGTGGCATTCTTTTGTGAAATGAAATGGATCTAATTTGCCTTAGAATTACTGAAAATTGGCCTTTTTATTTGGTGTTAAAAATATTGAATTGCTCTTGAATCGCTATCATCAAGAAAAACTTGTATTTCACGAACTGAAACATTTAGTGGAACTAATTAAGAAAATGTATAATTTTTCTAATTATGTTGGTTTACTGGGTAGAACAAAAATAAGTGTTTGAACTGAATTAAACTAATTGTTTGAATTGAGTTAAAAATAGATCATGTTTGCTTCATTTTACTTCTTTAAGTAAAATGTGGCAAAAAGTGAGGAAGGTTAAATTTCAAGGGAAATATATAAAAAAATTTAATTTGTAAAAATTAAGAAAAATGTGCTTTCATATATCGTCAGCTATTTATATCACTCATTATCACACCTTCACTAATTTATATCATTCATTATCAAAACTACAGTAATTCATATCATTCATTGCTTTTTAAAACCATTTTTTATATTCATAAATGTAAGATTAAAATTAAGCAGATTCACTTTTTATTTTGTGGAATCGAAACAACCTATAACATGTAAAATAAATGTTTTTCTGAATTATGTATAATTAACGCTTTTGGGGCTAGAGGTTTCGGATTCGAATCCCGGTGGTGCCATGAATATTTTAGTGCTGCAGAATCCACTATAAAACCGTAGTTCCCGGTCTAATAGGACTGTAGAGCATTGGGCTGACAATTCTACCTGTAAAAGCATCTCCTGTCTCGAAATCTGCCATTAGACAGCCTTGGCCTACCATGGGCTGTAGTGTCAGGGAGTTAATTAGTTTTAGGAATTATGTATAACTTATAAACACCTCCTTTTTCAAGTAATGCAAGTCCAGTTTTAGAAAAATATACATCAAAAATGGTTTTAATTAAACATAGACATCTTTTCATATCAATGAAAACAAAGACATTGATTAGAATACGATGTGTTCATAATTGGGTTTTGCTGAATTATTTGATTCCAACACAACCATAATGTTGATATAAATTATGAAAGAGTTAAGAATACGGAATTTTCTAAGTTTTTATAAATAAAAGTTTTTTTTTTTTTTTTAATATTTTTTTTAAATTTAATTTTTAACATTGCGGCTTCATTTTACTTTTGCTCATTCTGATTTGGTTGGATTCACAAAATTTTGTAGAGCCGTTTCCAAGCGTTTATTTCTACTCTATTTCTAAAATTCATAAGATTAAAAAAAATTATGCATTCTAATTTCAGTTTTGATTCCTCTAATTCATAGCACCAAATGTTTCGTTAAATGCAAATGTCGTGTAAATATTTACTTCAAGGAGAATCATTCAGCACTTTTAATAAAAAAAAAAAAAATTTAATTTTCTATAAATTCCAATTAAAATCCTATCATTCTTTAAACATTTAAATGTCTCAAAATATGAAGCCTATTATCAAATAAAACAATTTCTGTACAGATACATAAAAATAGAAAATCAATAATGTTGCTTATTGTTTTTTATGCCCAACATTTTGAGGTTATTTTCCACTACAATGATCGACTTCTAGCAAATTCAGCGTTATTCAATGTTCAACGCGGAAGTCTTGCTGCAATGGATCCACTTTTTGCCATGACGGTTTTACCCAAGAGTGGGATCTGGAGTATGTATACCTCCCTTCCTATCTCATCTTGACTATCTGAAAGACTTTCCATCCTGCAGATATAAAGTACCAATCACCTGCAAAAGCGTGAGAAAATCAAAATATCACCTTGTATTTACATGACAAGCACATGGGATCGTGCATTGCTTTCTAATAAAATGGCTGATATATAAATGCATGGATGTAAATTGCCCAACAGTCCTTAATTACACCTAATTTGCATGGTAAAGACATAGAAATTAATTACTTTACATTATTAAATATCTTGAGGACAACGGAAATGAAACATGAGTTATGATATGTTCCACACAAATCGTACTATATGTGTGATAATACATTCTCGTCTCTTGAAAACAGGAATTTATGTCACAACTTTTCAAGGTACTGGAAAGCAAACCAAGATTCACTATTGTGTATCAACATTCAACAGTTCCTACAGAATTTAAAGTGAGTTAAATTTAAATATGCGTCACATAAAATCCCATTACGTGCAATAATACATTCTTAAAAACAGGAACGCACATCAGAAGAGTGTGTTAAATGTAATTATAAATTAATTTCAAGTGCTAAATTTTAATTTAAAATTAGCCAGCTCTAATAGCCCTTTATACCCATGTAGGTCAAAACACTCAGCATGCCAAAATGTGATCACAATGTGGGAAATGAGATAACTAAAGTAACTAAACATATTCAAATCACGATTTTTGTAGTTAAAAAAAAAAAGGCTACTGTTATAATGGTTTTCAGAGCCTAATGAAATTTTAATTATATGTTTTGAATGATGTTACGTATGTATTCAACCAAAAGGTTTCAAAAATAGATTCATTTAACGATGAGTTATTGGTATTTTTATTACAAATATTATTATTTTTTCCTTTGTATTTTTGTGACTCGATTGACTGTGACTGGTCTATACTTTCAACAATTATCCTTCTTTTAGTTTACTGTTTGCATAATGGATGTATGCCTACATGTATGCAAGTCAGTGTAAATTTTTGCATAGTCTTTTATAGTAGTTAGCTTACATTGAGTAAAAAAAATAGACTTTTTTTGTCATATTTTAGCAAAAATATTTGTGCATATATTTTAATTTTCATTTTTCTCAATGTTTTATAACCTAACTTAACAATAGCCTCACAAACAAGTAATATATATATAAAAAAAAAAAAAATTTTTAAAGTCAATTCCTATGTTTTTTTCACTCTATTGCAGAAAGTCCTTTATCAATAATTTTCATTCATTTTTTTAAGTTTATCTGTGGCCATCTATTGGTAGATACATGCAACTTAAATCTAAAAACTAAAATGAATTAATTAAATTTAATGACTGAATTAATATTTGAAAAAACTGCATTCACATCCCGTGTCATCCACTGCAAGTTAAAAATGTATTTGAACTCGAGTGGATGAATAAGAAGTATTTTATGAACGATAGAAAATTTGAACAAGATACATATATAGGGAGAGTGTGAACTAATAGAAGGAATTGAAAAATAGACTTTTTTGTCAAATTTTAGCAAAAAAATAATTGTGCATATATTTTAATTTTCATTTTTTCTCAATGTTTTATAACCTAATTTAACAACAGCCTCACAAAAACAAACAAACAAACAAAAAAAAAAACAAATTTCATAAAACATCATTCAAAATTTTGGCCGGTCACCTTAAAAATAAATCCATTGTTGTAATTGAACATTCACGCTCCTCTAATAGGTACAGAGCCATGTAGGTCGAAACACTTAGCATGCCAGAGTGTGATCACATTGCCCGAAATAAGATAACTACTTAATTCATCTACAACTTGTTTTCTGCGTGCTGTTGTCTAAAACTCTCACCCAAAGAAAGATCTGCATAACAGATCGCTTATTTTTATCCGCCAAGACGCGGATTAGATGCGAAAAACCAGATAAGATTCACTTCCATATGATAATCAATTCACACGAGGTTATGATGAATGAATTTTCGGCCTTTAATAAAAGCGGCCCCTTTAACACCCACCGAGTTTTTCTTCAGGAGTTATTGAAATGTGGTCGGTGGAAAAGCTGCCTTGCAATTGTTTCTTTTTTCTTTTTCATTTTTTACTCCCCATGACATGCTCAGCTTACACTAAAAGTGTGATAATGGACTTGCACCATCTGTTTCAGAGGACTGCATTTCTAAAATGGGAGGGAGAAAAAAAAAAAATGGCATTTCAACCTCAATTGTTGCAGCTTGCAATTTTTAACACCTTTTCTTTGCTGATTATGCAAATGGGAATAATTTTGAAATGGTGTTCGAACCTGAATTCGGATTGCAGCAACACACGAGGCCTCCGCGAAGAAAAATTGCCCAAGGACGAATTGTAAAATGATTTTAATGGCCATGTTCGTGATTATTGAAGAGAAAAGTAACAATGTGCGATTTCATTTTTCCCTAGTTCCTATTAACTGATTCGTTATGCAACTAGTTTATCCATTCGAGCCGTGATAGTGCGGTTTAAATATTTTAATAATAAGTCTTGGGAAAAAAAAAAAATCAATCACCTTGAAGAAATATGAAATAACGCAGAATTATAGGGTGTCGTTTATAATTTATAGTATAATTTCTTTCCACATCAATGCTATATTATTTATTATTCTTTTTAAAATAATTAAATTCTCTTTATTTATAATTACATTGCTTTGGAAGTGATCGAAACAATATTATTTTATGCTGATTAGTTTTAGAAATAAATTCTAAACTACCAAGTATATTATTATATGTAAAGTGAGATAATTAGATTTTCTACTAAATTATTTATCGATGGATTTCAATATTTCGATTAAATAATTTTAATCAATATGTTAGAAAAATATTTTTGATATTAATTCAATCAAATGACTGGAAGTATTTCACAAAGAAACACAAACATTCAAATACGCGAGTACAAAGTTAAAAAAAAAAATGTGAAAATAAAAAATTTGAAGAAATAAAAAACATATCCGCGGGGTCGATATACAGATTGCATAACAGCAATTTAATAAAAAACAAATAAAAAAAAAAATAAAATAAACTATTGTATTCCAAGCGATTTTCTTATCTTGAAAAATCTCACTTTCATTTTGAAATAAAATGGCCTTTCACCAGACGAATTTTTAGAACAATCTGCATTATTTAATTACTATCTCATACAAGAAATTTAGAATATTATGTATAAAAGCTCGTGAAAGAAATTTAAATAAACCCTTAAGAATAGCTCGTGCGCCTGAATGGTCGAGTGGCTAACGTTCTGGCGCTCGGTACCACAGGTTTCGGGTTCGAGTCCCGGCGTGGCCAAGGATGTTTGTAGTGGTTCGGAATCCACTTTAAACAGTAGGTCCCGGTCTCATATGACTGTAGAGCTTCACGGAGCAAAAGTCAGGCTTCTACCTACGGGTGCTCCATCGCAACAGAAGCTGCTTCCTTCCCCTTCAACCATGAGTCCATACGGGTTCGTGGGCTTGGTCTAGATTAGATATCTATCAAATGGGATAAGTAACAACAACAAGAATAGCTCGTGATAGAAATTTAAAATCAGCCAATAGCTCGGGAGAGATATTCAAAAAAATTAAAAATCGATAAGAAACATCAAATGTTATCCAAGACTCGTTAAACGCAGCACCTCAAAACGATACCTATAATGTTATGTGTAAAAGAAAATAAACAAATTTTTAACTTGAATTTTATACCTTATGACATTTTGCATATAAAAGAAAGCAGAATTTATAGAAACAAATATTACAATAACCAGTAAAGAAGAAGGAAAATGAAGTATATAAAATTTTACATTAGAATGTCGATAAAACAATGATTATGATTGATTGCCCTTTTCATCAACTTGAGGGTTTTATTTCATAGCAAAGTAAAACCACTATAAATATTTATTTCAATAAATTAATTTTTTCTTTCCCAGTCCGTGAAAAATGGAATTAAGGTATTTCTTAAAATTTTCGACTTCACAGAGGCGAGCATCTCGATTTCAATAAAATTTTTATTTATTTTTCCCATGACGCTATTTTACCTCAAATATCGAAGATTAAGACACATTTTCTGATAAGAGAAAGTGCATTTTTGCATTGAGACTTCTTTTTTTTTTTTCCCAGCTCTCAGAGGGGGAATAACACTAACAGGAAATGGATATTTTTTCGATAAATTTAATTTTCCTGTATGATTTTTTTTTTTTTTTTTTTTTATATATCTTCTCAAGAGTTTTGTTGCTCCGGGCAATTTTTAGTATTAAATTCAAAAACCTTTTTGTATTATTTGATTTATTCACCAACAGTGAATCGTTTTCGAAAACAAAAGATTTCAAGTTCTTTTTATAGTTTTTAAAAAAGATCATAAATAAGAAAGAATGGTTTGAGAGAAATAAATATCAGAAACTTTACAGACGTACTCTGTAACTGATGATTGAAAGAGAGAGAGAAAAAAAAAGGCGTTTTGTAATAATAAATAAATAAAAATAAATATTTTCTCAGTTACAAAAATAAAAGGATTTTTTTCTCTCTCTCCCTTTTTAACTGTAGATACTTGTAATTTATATTATAATATAGCGTAATATGTGGCACCTTTAACTAATAAATTGTACCAGTAGCTCTCTTTTCTTGACAAGGGTTGGTTTACCTATGGATATGAACGTAGAGGAAGTCAGAAGGAGAATTTTTTCACTGGTAGAGGCGATGTTTACTGAGAGTTTGAATTTTATTAAAATAAAATAAATTTTTTGTCATTATTTTTAAGTAATCGTTCCGATTATTGATAAATGAGGAAATGTGTTACATTTCTTATGTTCATACCAATCTGGGCCCCCACAAATGTACAAATGCTAAAAATTTTCTAAGGAGATAATTTCACCATTAAGATTTTTCCTACTAGAATCCAGTGATTTTTAAAAAAATTAACTCAAAATATTTTATTGTGCCAAAACGATTTATTGTTCTTTATTTAGACATCTTATTAATGAATTAATAATTATTACTCCTTATGGACAAATTAATAATGAAATATGATTGATTTACATCAACAAGCATATATATATATACAGAGAGAGAGAGATCTTTATTGATGCCCATCCAAAATGACGAAACGCTTTTTGGAACGATGGAATACAGAGGTGGTAACTGTATTTTATTTATTTATTTTTTTAAGAGCGTATCTGGCCATCAACGGCAATACGTTATCGATATTTTGATATAAATTAAACATTTATTTACACGAAAAGCAAACTTTTTTTTTAAGTTAAAAATCAAAGCATAACACAAAATAATTTTTGTTAAGGAAAATATTAGCCATAATAAAAAAACGATTTTTAATATGAGAGAGTTGAATGAATGAAATTTCAAATAATGATTCCTTGAACGTTTTTCAGCCCTTTTGCAAGTCTTTCAAAGAGCAACAAAACCTCCGGGTTAAAAAAAAAAATCAATTACCACCCCCCTCACATTCCAATTAACTTCCTAAACCCTTTTACAACTCCCGCGCTTCCGGACTCATTTCCTGAATACTAAATCCACAAACACTCCTGAGGAACCCTCTTCCATCCCCCATCCCCACACTAAGTAAGGGGAGCAGAAAGATCAACAACACATGCTCAAGAACTTCCTCTGTCATTCCACGATTGAAGCGCGTCGAGTGGGTCTGGGATTCTTAGTTTGAAAAGCACCACGCTCTAGGAGTGGTTTTTATTCCAGTGGTCTCGTATGTTGAGTGGACACAAAAAGGAACCCCTTCTGACCAGTGCTTTGGTTGAAGTGAAAAGGGAGGTTTTAAAACCTCTTTCTTCAAAGTGTGTTGTAAGTCGTTTGCTTGAATTTTCATAGAAATGTAAATATACTAATTCTCAACCCTCTGTTACTGCACAATACCAATATTTTGCATTGGTATTCTTGACCAGGTGAGAATTGTTGTTGCTGTGATTTGTTAAGAGGGTCATGGCCATTCAAGCCGTTTGAGAGTAATAAATAATGTATTTGTTCAGCATGTGCAAGGGGAGGTACGGTTTAAGCAAATATCATAATTTGCTTTACTTTATTAAGTTTTGTTGGGTAAAAAATACCAATGGGCATTGAAAATCGGGTTCAGAAATGCTCCAGCTCCTATTTGAAGCTGACCATCTGAAAGTTACTGGATTATGCCAGTATTTGGCGTTAGTATTCTTAACAATTGTTGTTGTAGTGATTCATTGTCATGACAATACAAGCACTTTCAAAGTGATAAAAACGCTTTAATATTCAGAACCAGCAGGGAAAGGGAGGAGACTTCAGCAAATAATCTAATGTAGTTTATTTTGGTAAGATTTGTCGGAGAAAAATACCAATGGGCATTGAAAATCGGGTTCAGAAGTGTTCCCGTCCTATTTGAAGTTGATCATCTGAATGTTACTGGATAATGCTGTACACACTTGTGTAGCGCTATCGTGCGTAGGCGAGCAGGTATTGAGGAACTGAATTATGAGTTATTGCAGAAGGGATATTACCGAGACGTTCCATAGGAGTTTCGAGCGTTCCTTTGTTGTCGAGCAAGGGCTGACGTCAAGCTAAATCACTTAATTGGGTTCCCTGTATAACTGAGTTAAAGAGTGTTCCGCCGAAGGCGTTTAATGCGTGCCACGGAGCCATGTAAAGATGTAGCTGATTTTTTTTTTTTTTTTGTTGTAAAATTTATATGTAATTTTCTAATAATTTTCTTTTTTCTTTAATATTATATTTTTTTTTTTTTGTATATGTAATTTTTAAAATTTTCATGTTGTGTTTTAAAATATAATCCGTGTTTTTACAAAAAAAAAAAAACCCCAAAAAACAGTGGTTGATTGTATTAGATTTACAGCAGACATCAATGCCAATATTGTGTTTAATATTCTTAAAAATTACTGTTGTAGTGAGTGATTGTGGGGACAATACAAGAACTTTTAGAGTAACAAAATAGCTAATAATGTATCTATTGGAAGGAGCTTCAGAAAATAATCTACTGTATTTTATTTTAGTAAGTTTTGTTGAAGAAAAATACCAATGAACATTGAAAATAGAGCCCAGAAATATTTTTTTTTTTTCACATTGAAATTAACTATTTGGATGTTACTAAAAGGGTCATAACAAAACAAATATTTTTTATGTTAGTTTTTATTTATTAAAGCACTTATGCCATTTATTTCGCACTTCATAAACAAGAGGATTCAAACCGTTCATTGAAAGTACAGGAGGGGAGGAAGAAATCTGATAGGATATATCATTAAGTATACTTGGGACAATCCGTTCACATTAATTGGTGATGTTTCGAAAAGCTAGATACTATATATCATATAAGAGTATATTTGGGATAATCCATTAAAGTTAATTCGTGGTGTTCTGAAGAGATACAAATATAAAATACGAATACACTCAAGTAATCCATTAAGAAGTTAAAGAAAATTCGGAAAAATACAAACATAGTATATACAGCACAGAATACACAGGTAGCAGCAATACAATTTTGTTTGTTACATTCTAAATTTTACTCAGTCACGATTTCAAAAAGAAGAAAGTTCACGTTTTTCCGTTCGCAGTCATCGATGACTCTTCCAGTCTCTTATTGGAATCCCAGGAATGGATTAGCCTCATGCGGTGGTCAGAGATATTCAGCCTCGAATCGCTACAGGAACTGAAGTCAAAAAGAAGTAAATAAATAAGCAGAAAAAAAAAAAGATTGAGCACCTGGCAAATAATGTCCACTCCTGTGGTCTTCTCTCCACCACTGGAATGGCCACGAGGTTGCAATGGCAACGCTGCTGTAATCGATCTAATTTCTCAAAACCTGTTTGGACCCACTGAACACTGGTGATTCACTCGCTCAATGGGTTTTCTGTGCAGAAGGATTGAATTGTGTTTCACACGGCGCAATTTATATGTCTGAATTTGCAGGAGGCAGATAGAGTTGTATGTTGGTTGTAGTAACATTTCAGGGCTTTTTTTCTTTTTCTTTAATAGTTGTTTTGAAATCTGGTTGTACAAAATAGTTTTCAGACCAGAAATCGTGTTAGTGGTAAGAAAGGATGGCTTAGAAATGAACACCAAAAACTGAGACTGCAATGTCATATATTACAATGTCGTCTGGGATAATCACAGTTGTTATACCGTCATAATAAATTCCAAGAAATAATTAAACAAAGTAAAGGTTAAAAAAACAAACTGCAATCATTGAAAATAAATAAATAGAGGAATAACGAAAACGTCGCTGTGGTTTGCAGACGTGCACTCGGGATTTTGTCTCAGTAGCGGAGGATCAGCAAAACTTCAACCGTTCATGAAAACTCAATAGATCATATTAAATTATAAATAACAGAAAAGGTATCTGAAGTCGAAATTCCATATATTACTTATTTTATTAAAAAATTTTTACATTTAACTCATACAGTTCAAATGCATAAAAAAAGAACATTAAAGCTAATGTATGGTACTAAATATGAAAATTTTATTTCTAAAAAAAATTGCATAAACATCTTAATAATTAAAATGTAGTCTCTTTTGCCAGCTCATCGACTGCATCTAACCAACTTCGATATTTCGATGAATACTCAATATAATTGAATCTGGTGAAATGTTGGCTCCATTAATACATTCAGGCCCGATTATACTGAATTGAAACTGACAAGAAAAACATATTCATTGTAACCCTAAATATATATATATATTTTTAAAATTGGACCTATGGTAGAAGTCTAGCTTGTCTCAGGATCGCTGAAGAAGGAGGGCAGTGCCTTCCGGAAGGAGAAACAAACTTTTAGAGAAAACTACTCTGCATTTGTATGGGAGAAAATCCCGGAAAACTCCCACCAGGTAGTCCGACTCACGAGGTAAGATGCTGAACATCACGAACGCCATCGATATCCTCATTTTTGCCAGTGTTTACAACAATGCCGCCAGTGGATTGAACCGCCGCAATAGTGCTCACCAAAGACGCGCACGTTACCATTAAGCGACTAGTTTACATAAAAGTAAAGCACATTTAATCGCTACTTACAGAAAAAGAGATGACCTTTAAATATATATATCTATACATATATCTCTAATTTCATTTAAGTTTTACAGATTTCTGTAGACTGCTTTTTCTTACCATGTCTTTGCATATTTTGTATAAATATATTTGCGATCTTTTTTATATGCCAAAACAGTTCTTATTGTTTCACCATTCGTTGTCTTCATGATTCTAATGATTTTCAGTTTCATTGCTGCAGCCAATGCGCACTTCGATTATTGAGCACTTTTTTTAAAATCTTTTTTTTCAGAGTAAATGAATGTGAGGAACTTCCGGATTTCTGTATTGCGAAAAGTATAATGTTTTTTTTTTATACAATTTCCATTTTCCATGGTATTGGCTTTTGTTGTACAAAATGGTTTTGTTGCTTGTTCACTCCTAGTCAGCTCTTCATTTAACTTCATTCAGCTCAGTATTTTGTGTTGATACGTTATGTTCCTGATATATATATAAATAAAGACCATAACATCTGAGCACAGAAACCAATACATATACATAAACGTATATATGGGTGTGACTAAAGAATCACCGGCTTTCTGAAAAATATTGAACGATTGACAGATTTCATAATGTTATTATATTGTCTGCTTTTTAGCAGAAATCCTCCGCAATGATTGACAAAAGGTCATTGGAGGGAACGCAAGTGTCAAGTTACCGTCCATCCCACATGGCTCTCACGTAAGTTTGGAACGGGGAGGGAGACAGACAGGTGGTAGAGTACTATCGCATCAGCATCAATTCTTCTGTGCCCCAACCAATGAAGTGGGGCTTTCTATTTGCAAAAAGCACGCGCAACTTGGGACCCTCGAATGTCGTCGCGTGGCCACCATCTGTTTTTCAGAAGGGTCTCTCCTTCCTGACACGTCGGATTAGATGACTGGAGACAGTGGTGTAAATTTCTTATATTACAGACATGTCCTCTAATCGGGGGATGTGCGAAACATTAGACGTGTCGTGACACGGCGCAGCAGCTGCATCGGCTATGTGAGGTTTTAGTGGTAGGATGACTCGGATAAAAAGTGCAGAAAACTACACTTAAGTACTTTGTTTGATATTGGAGTTCTTGTGGTTTAATTCCCTTTTTTTTTCTTCTTTCCTACCCTCCATCTTGTTCAGATAATGAAAGACAATTAGTCATTGATGATAAATGCTGACATTTTATTCTGGGTCGTTATTCACAAGATTACTTTATGACATATGAGCGATAATTATACTATGTTACATGAATTATCGAAGGTAGGGAGTCGAACAATTTGGAAGGAATTGGAAATCGGAATCATGAGTTGGTTTAAAAATTCCGATCCCCACTCTTTTATTAAAAATAATTTTTATTTTCCTCAAATATTAGGAATTATAGTTAAAATTAAATATTAAGGAGGCCATTCAATTGTATCCCCAATAATACAGCTTGTTGTAAAGATACCGACTGCTTTAGCAGCAAACCAAGATTTTTCTCAACACCAGGGCTTATTAAAAGCTATCTTGGATCAACAATAAAAGATCTTATAGAAACTTTTGCATTATTAAGAACAAATAAGATTTATAGTATTATAAATATACCATTTTTTGTGATTATAATGCACACTTTTTTTTACTTGTCTTGAGCAACTGTATAACACTTTGGTACTTGTTTATTTTCTACTGTCATTTTTAAAGGATATATGTACTTTTTTAAAGCAAATTTAAAGTACAAAGATGTCTTCTAAGTGAGTGTAAGCACTGTAAAATATAATTTGTTATGCAAAAACTGTTATTATAGACAACAGAGTCCAATAAAAGTCACTGAATTCCTTTCACAAATTTTTCTAAATCTATTAGCAAATATCGTTGTTCATAAAATTACGATAAAAAGTCTTTTGAGTCGGAAATTTTTTGGCCGACTTCTCACCTCTATTAATTATAATGATATTACGACAATAAACTTAACTAATTACAGCAATGCTATTGATGAGAAAAGATAAAATTATTCAATATTTAATTATCAACTGAAATAAATATTCAGATTTATTATCCGGAAGGATTGGATTAAACCCATCTTTTACAGGTAAAGAAAGGTTAGTTGCAGCTACTTTGACTTGTGCTACTTCGGACTTTTGTACCTTCGTTACTTCTAGAAACAAATAAGGAAATTTTAATTTTGATGACATTTAGTTATAGGCAATGATTTAACCATTAATTGTCTTAATCGGTTAGAAAAAACAAAAAACCAAAAAAAAAAAAAATTAGTTGGTATTTTAATAATAACCATGCTTATATCTTAAAAATAAAAAAATTAAATATCGTCATTAAAACTTTGGGGAGGGTCCGAACTGAAGCATCATCACCACCACTTTACCCCATCCTCTGCACCCTTCTCTCCCTCCCCCCCCCCCCCTCCCAACCATTGAAAAGTGGGTCCTGAAAAATTGCATGAAAGCTGAGGAACGATACAGGAAGAAAAGAAGAAGAGAATAAATAAAAAAAAAAAATGGTGTGCTAAATCTTGGGTTACGGTTATATTCTTTACAAATTCCTGGCATCCGAAAAAGGAAGATTAGAGGCCAGGTTCACAATGGGGTCTTCCTTCCCCAGAAGCCACAGATTAGCGACGCTCCATTGTCCCCACTAAAAGATCCCATTTCTCGAGCCTCTTCATGTTCTCTCTGGCCACTTCAGACGGTGATGAACGAGTTACGCGAAGAACCCACCACCACCCAAAGTGAATTGGGTTCTCTGCACACCAGCTGGTCCGTGAACATCTTGCGTTTTTGGAGGCGGGTTTTTTTTTTTTTTACTTTCATCGCTTTCGAGTTTTTCTTAAATTTTCTGTTGATTATTTTGTTGTCTGGTGCCGTTCTTTTCTGGATTTTTGAGGAAACTATCTGCCAGATCCAAAAACCGGAAATAGGATATTGGACATTAAATTATTTCTAAAAAATGCCATTGCCGTAACTCACTGAGTGCTTACAATTTGTGAGTGAAACGGTGACACAGTAATATATATATATATATATATATATTATTGATGAAGCTTCCAAATGGACCTTATTTAACACGATTTTAAAATTACATAGGACAGGTATTGTCGAGATGGTCTATAGTTATCTATAGATACCCTAGATAATCGATATAAGAATGATAGAAGCTGATTCGGAATCAGGGGCCGATATAAATATATGAGATATCAGTGTTCCAGTACTAATTTTTGTATACATCCTTAATTTGTTCCAGATTCCTGGACTTAAACGAAGCAGGATGTATACCAAATGAATTTTTCCCATAAGGGAAGATGATTAATACCACCCAATAAAAGAAATCTTAATGTTTTTAGCATATTACACATTAATGGGATTCATGAAATAATTTAAACACTGTCCACTACGGTACACATAAATACAAAAGCAATTTGATGAAACAGGTACATAAATGGAATTGTTTGTCTCTGTTTGCTATTTGGACTTGGTTTTCACAAGATTTGACATTTACTAGGAATCTGTCACAAAATATATTTGCTTTTGTCTACTTCTGAAGTTTCGGAAATGGGTTTGGTCAAGCCGTACTACTATTGCTTGATTCAAATCGTAATGGCAACATCCGGTCATTCGTAATAATGCTATTACTGTTTGTTTTGGCTTTGTTGAGGTGTTACTTCGCTGACATCCATCCATTTGGTAAAGCTTTTGGTGCACGAGAGTCGTGTTCCAAGTAAAGTTCATATTATATCCAAACATAATTTTCGCGACCAAAGAGGGCGTATATCAAATTGGCAAAGTCCAAAGCGGACGTATACTTCTATATTTATTTCAGTTGTTGAATTACTTTCCTTCTGTAGATGGAACAAGGTCATGAAAATAGTTACAATTAAATAGTCCAATCCAATCAGAAATTTAAATTAGTGTCATGTAAATTAAATTATATGTTTACGTGTTAGGTCTGCGTGCTCACTTTATAATGGAAGCACCACATTAATGAAGCCATTGCTATTTATAAAAATTTTTGTTAAGCCATATTAGATTTATCATTTAAATTTTGAGCAGAAGACTGAAGATGCTTATAAAATCTATAAAAAAAAAAAATTTCAAAACACTGATTTCAATTTTTCGAACATTTACAGGTGCTGGTTTTGTCTTTACGTTTCGTCTGTACGCTTTATTTCTCTTATTCGGTTTAATTTAAAATAATTTTTTTTTCATTTATTTTATTTATTTTTGTACAATAAAATTTAGAATGACTTTTTGAGTGGCAAATATGCAAATGTTACTTGATGACTTCAAATATTACTTCTCGTTTTGCCAAGTTGGTGTAAGAATATGAAATGATGCATTGTTGTGATGCTGTAAATATTGCAGATTACATACGGAGTGGACAACTTATTTCACTCGTTATGGTTGATGACATCTCTTCTGTATAAAAATAATCACGACAAAAACTTGAATGTTTGGTGATTTTCTTTTCAGAAGACAAAAAAATGTCCCTGCTTTTTTAAATATTTATTTAAATAGTATTAAATATGAAGAGCTCAAAATAATATGTGTGTTCAAGATACTTTTTTTTTCTATGAAAATGCTAATCGATGAATAGAAAAGTACTGAATTTGATGAATGATTGTAGAATTGATAGAAACTTAATTGATACACAAAAAGTTATTTTCTATTTAACATTAATACTTTTCATTAATTATTTCCTTTAAACTTCGCATATTTTTCGATTCAAGGAGTTAGTTAAAAGTTTAAATTTCAATTTCCTACATTTGCTAAAAAAATTGCAACCTTTTTCCATTGAAATAAAAATAATCCAAATGTAATAATTTTAATAAATTTATATTTAATAGATTTTATTTCATGGATTTTTTTTTATTTACTTAATTCCAATTGCAGTTCACTTTGATCTTTTTCCTCCATGAAACATATCATGCCATGAAACCAGGTAAAGAAATCTACACTCAAGAGCCGAAAACATTATGACCACCTGTCAATAACGAGTTGGCTCACCTTTGGCGCGCAACACAGCCTTGGCATGGATTCATACCACCACTTAATACCAGTTAAATACCACTTCCACCTGATCATGTGCCTTCCACGTCATCCAGGCGAGTTCATTGCAAAATGTAGGGGTGGTCAGAATGTTTTGGCTCTTGAGTGTATATGATAGATAAAAGACATTGATTTCAAAACTCCTATGAAAATACTGTACGAAATATTATTTTGTAGTGTTTTACGTTTCTCGCAGGACTAAGTCTGAAAGATGTTCAACTCTTTCATCAAAGTAGAATTTTATGAAAACGTTCTTTTATTTTTTATTGTTATGCGATTACATTAAGCGTGATATTCAAATGAATGCAAATAACTTTGAATATTTCAGCTAAAGTGTTTGACAGAGCGCACAGACTATTACACACACACACACACACAGAAGAAAAACACCTTTCTACCTTCTTTTTTTTATCTGTAGAAATATTTACATATCGAAATCTGTAATGAAAATTCCAATAATCTGTTAAAAAGTAGTCAAAAACAGAGAGAAAAAAAAAAAAAAAAATAATCAGAATTTTTCCTAACTAAAGCAGGCGAAAAGACATTTTTAACATATTTCTTTCGCTTTCATTTTTTTTTTTTCCCCCGTAAAAAAATCAGTTAAGTGGATTTTACTTTGTGTTTTGTTAATGGTGATTAATCTATGTTTTATTAAACCTGTTCCTATCTTTATGCCAAAATTCTTAACATACTAAATATTGGATTAAAAAAAAAAAAGAATGCCTATCCTCTCTCATTTTGAACATTCTTTTGCTAAATTAGTTGTCTTGTTTAGAACATTCTTTTATTTTCTTGAAGTATTTGGGTGTTTTTATAGGTGCGATACGTCAGTTCATAAACAACCCTGCACGTTTTTTTCTTCTATTAGTTTTATTTATTTATTTAAATTTTTTATAACATGATATATAAAATAAATTCATAATAATCTTTATGTTGATCTATAACAAAAAATTAATTTTTTGTCTTTAAGAATTTAGAGTCTATTTTTTTAAAATTCATTATAGTTTTATCAAAACGGGTAACCAAAATTTGATAAAAATGTAAGTTCAAAATAAAATCTATGCCTTGTAAAAAATAATAATAATGTTTTACAACAATATTAATGTTTAATTGGGCAGGGATATGAAAATCGATAGTCTCTCTCTTAGAATTGTTTTTGAATCTGAATTTTGAATTTGTGTTCTTATTTTTCCCAGAAAAATATTATTTATTCCTTATGCCAGAAAGAAAATTTATTTATTATATCATTCTTACATTGTGGGGGAAAAAAAAGGAGTTTTAAACTCTTTTCACTTGAATGAATTCTAAATGTTTATTATTAATTAATTTTCATATAAATTACGCCCAAGTAATTTAATTTTTTGTTAAATTTATCTCAAATTTATATAATATATTAAATTAAAAATTTGATTTACAAACTGTTTCTAAACTTCACAAATTTGTCCAAAATAGCAGATTAAAAAATGGGTAATTCTATTTTCATAATATCAAATTAATAAGTTATTCTTCTAATGCAGCTGGCAATACAGAGTTAATCTTTATGCCATAAGCAAGAGCTGCACCGCTGTTACTCATTTAGCACTATCCAGGGGGCACGTGTAAATTGAACATATGCTACAGACGCGAGTAACACTACACCGATAATGCTATCAGACCGGGACCTACGGTTTAAGATGTATTCCAAACCACTACAAACATCCATGGCACCGCCGGGACTTGAACCTTGTGTTATCGAGCGCCAGAGCGCTAGTCACTCGGCCATCATGCTCGTACCAGATTAATATGATTACAAATGTATCCCTCTTATTTTTAACCCAATGCCTCTTGTATGTCTCTACCACTTATTCGCACATGTTACAGTGAAAAGTAGCTCAACAATGGATGTATGTATGAAAAACGCGTTTCTCAGTGCTTCACCGATATTTTCATCATCAATACCGAATTACTTGAAGCATCTTAACAAGTTCAAAAACACTTTTGAAAAAAATAAAGGGGGAAAAAAAAAAAAAAAAAAAAAGAATAAAAACTGAAAATTTTTGCTTTTGAAAAATTAAAAAAAAAAAAAAAAAGATTTTGAAGAGCGATGCAAAATTTCATACACGATCACCATTCTGAATTTACTACAATGCCTTTTCAGGGCCAGGCGGGAGAGAAAAATTTTTAAAAAACCTCAATACATACGAGTAAAACCTCAAAATTAAAAAAAAATTAAAAAATATTTTTATCATATTCGCCCCTTATTCTATCCCCCCCTCTTTAAAATAAAATCGTTCGCACCATCCTCTCCGGGAGACGAGTAAGTAAGGGAAGAATCTTTTGAAAATGTGGAGCTTTCCCTCCCTTTTAAGAACAAATGAAACGGAAGAATGGGCCCAGAGTGCAAAGGATATGTTCCCTGGGTGCGTGGAGGGGGAAGAGAGAAAAATGGAATCCATTCTCGCCCTCTAATCGAATCAAAGGCGAATCCTTTCAGCAGTCATCAGGCGCGGCGATATCCTGAGGCCGCCTCTCCCAATTTTTTTTTTTTTTTTAGGTGTAACCCGTACGGGAAAAATGATATGTCAACACTTGAAAAAAAGCGTTCTTCAGACGGGTGATCCCTTTCAGCACTCGGCGGGGAACAAGAGTGAATTTCGGTATCCTGATTAAGCAACCCCCCTCGCCGCTCAGCCAGAAGCCTGTTCCATTCCCGGGTCCATGGGGGAGATGAGGAACGACACATTTAAAATTAAAAAAAAAAAAAAAAAAAAAAAAAAAAAAAAAAATTAAAAAGAATAATGGCAAATGAGAAAAAGTTTAATAGGAGTTCAAAGAATCATCGTATATGATGTATACTATTAATTCAACACTGGGACTGGGAAGCACTTTTATAGTTTTAGGAAAGATGTGGATGGGAGTTAGGCCATCACAATTTTGAACAAACATCCCCAAGTGTGACATCTGGTAGGTTCGAATCCTTTCACCCCTCTTCGAACCACTTTGGTAATAGTTTTATCATGCGCATCTTTAGCATAGAATAGAAAATTATATATACATTATTGTGCGATATTTTTTTGAATACTGCCCAATTTGTTCTGAGATCATTCGTCACGAGAAAGATATAAAGATAGCAGATTTAACGTTACCTAGGATGCATAATCAGGGCCCCACCCTACACTTGCATCCATATTTTACCACAACAATTATGGAAGAACACTCTTAAGGGATGGCATATAGAGGGTTCATATCCACTTTGAAGCCAGCGAAAGGACTTTTTCAGTCTTCGTGAACTTCACTCTTCATGAACTTAAGGCAGTAACGGTGAGTCAGTTAGCATGTGATTCTACAGCTGCGCCATCTATAGCTTTTAAAGGATGAACGTATGGGGATGAAAGTGTTCAAGCATAGTTTAAAAACTAAAACCCTTTGAGTCCTAATTTTTTTCATTCAATTCACTATTCTTTTTTTTTTTTTTTTTTTTTTATCTGTAGTCAAAAATCTAGAAAAACTGTTGTTATTTATTTTTTATTGTAGCAAAATCTTTATTTTATTTTTGAATGACATTATATGGTAGCGTGAATCGCTTTGTCTATAGCTTTTTTAATTTGTCCTTAGAAATTTTTGAAATGAAAATGTTAAATTTCAGTTTAGGTGATTGTTTTTTTTTTTTTAATATATTTTTTGTTTGTTTTGAAATTTTTTTTTCAGAATAACAATTAATTCTATTCCGAATAAGTTTTCCTTTACAATTCTCCAAGCAATCACTTTCCCTTGTCAACAGTATTTTTTCAAATAAAATATGCGAATGCTAAAAAATGTTCTGTTTTATGTTGCCGGCAACGTTAACATGCCTAAATATGGAAAGACTATCTTATATTTTAACTGATTTTTTTTTTTTTTTTTTTAAATAAACAAGATTTTGAAATCTTCAAAATATATAGAAAAAGTATTCAAAATAAAAACAAGTCCTTGTATTTACGAAACTTATTTCTACATTCTGTTAGCAGATTCGCAATCTTTTGTTCTCAAATGCCTTTGCTGTAGAATGTGATCCCTCGCTGTCCAATGTGTTCTTTTAAAACTTAATCCGACTCTTCAAAAATCGGTAACTTTTTCTTCTTTATTGAACCTTAAAGGTGAAGTTTGTTTATTCGCATCCCATTGACTTTTTTTGTGTATAAAAAAAACCACAGCCACAATTGCCATCCACAATCCAAAATGGCCCCATCACTCACATTGTAACCTACAGGAAATTGCCTGAATTCTCAAAAGAGCCAAAGTAAAAAGAGACAGAATAAATAAATAAAAACCCCAATGACCCAACTTCAACCAAAATGACGACTTATTAAAGATCTCAGCGTGAGAGAGAGAGAACAGCCGCTCACAAACAAGACGGTTCGAGGGGCTGAAGAACTTGAGGATGAATGAATGACATTATCGTTTTCGGTGATCGCGCGTTCGCCCTTCAAAAATGAGTCGTTAAATGGAGTCTAAAGACAGTGTTTCTGTCGCATTCGATGGAATGTTTCGATAAGATGGAATACGTGATGGAGCTGCGAGATTGCGACGAAATCTGATTCAATGGAGCACAAACCACCAGCGATTTCTGCAGCTGACCTTTGTGGCACTGGTGGTCTCTCTATTTGATTTTTCCAGTTTGCTTTTGAACAATGCGATGAGATGTGTTTTAATCCCCAAGAGAATGGCTCTTTTCTGAGTAGTTGAGTAGTTCAACAATCTCAAATTCCAAAGAGTGAAAGGGTTCGTAAGATATGGAACAATTAATTGCATTAAAATTTTATGTAATTGACGAGCAAAAATGATTGAGCAAAGTAATTTAGAAACTTCTAATCTTTAATGACTTTATGATCCTGAAAAGTCTGTTTCTTTCGTAAGGTATGGGGAAAGATTTACAAAATGTTTCCTCAGTTATGAACTCAAAATTAAAAAATAAGAACAATTGTTTGTATTAAAATGTTATGCAAATGGCGAGCAAAAATGATTGGGCAAAGTTCTTTAAAAATTTCTAATCTTTAATGACTTTATGATCACGAAAAGCGTATGGTTCCTTTCGCGAGGTATATGGGAAAAGTTTTCTGAGGCATGGTTAAAAAATAAAAACAATTACTTGTAAGTGATGAGCAAGAATGTTTGGACAAATTTTTCAAAAACTAATTTTTTCAAGTGACCAAAAAGTCCTTAGCGACTTTATAGTCACATATCAGAGCATTATTCCTGTTGTAAAGGGTTAAAAACACACACACAAAAACCCCGAAAAGTCATGTCATTGTGAGGTATGTACCCAATAACAAATGTTTTTTTTTTTTTTTAAATGAGAACAATTATTTGTGTTTAAAAGGTATGGAAATAACGAATAAAAACGGCAGCAATGGAACAACAGAAAAATTCCAATGCAAAAAAAAGGGGGTGGGGTGGAATCGAAAATAAAAACAAACATCAAATTTCAAGAACTAGAAGAAAAATATCAAAAAGAGATCAAACAATTAAAGCATGTAGTTCAAATGTTGCAGGTTAAAAGATAAAGAAAATGCAATGGACTCAGAAACTTTCTGTAAAAAGTTATATTTATTTGTCTATAAATTTCTGTAAGTCGATGAATTATTTTGTCGCGGACTTCGTAAATATTAATAATAATAATAAAAAAAATTTATTTACTTACGTATATATATATAAAATCTCTTTGATCGTCTATTCTGTGAATAGGTTTTAATCATAAATGTCTACATTATATTTCAACATTAATAATAAAAATGTCTACAGAATTTTAAATTATTACTTATGTAAGGGAAAAATCACAGCGTTTTTTTTTTTTTTTTTTTTTTTTTTGAATATTGGTTACATAAAATATTTAATTATTTAATTTAAATAATAACATAGTTTGTACAAAATTAAAGCATTCATTTTTTATCCCCAAAATAATAATTCCTCCATTTCAACATTAAAAAAAAAAAAAAAAAATTGAAATCTCCCAATTACAATGGAGAGCAGGACAGCAAAGGTCTCATTCCATCTCACAAATCCATTTCGATTAAACAAGACGAGTTTAAAAGGAAGTCGAGAGTTGCTGTTGAACTTGGAAACACGAGATCGAAGGGTGAGATTTCAAACCGCCACGAATAGAGACTCAGCTGTCTCTCTGCATGTTGGTAGGTAGAGATGCCCGCTTCTGACAGATCCGAGTTCCGACAGCTACAAGTCACTTCTTATCTGCGAGGAGAAGCTATTTAGCCCTTGTATACACTGCTCGGCTGTTTACCTCCGGGTTGAAGCTCAGGTCTTTCTAAGCTTCTCGGAGGAGACATTTCAAACAGCTGATAGAGGTGAATTCGGAAAAGATGTAAAGTAACGAGTCTGAAAAGACGACGGAAGTACTAACCTCTTCTGGTGGGACACGCATGTAAAGATTCCCCTTTTTTGAACTAGATGACTTTGTTCTATTTGTTTTGTTCAATGAAAAAAAAATTATCATAGATTGACACTGGCGTCTAAGCTCTGAAGAATGATGATGGTGATTAACAAAACGCTCACATGCAACTTTTTTCTCTACCCAACAACTTTATATAGCAAATAAAAGTACTGAATGCTTTCATGAATGATTCAAAATATCATCCTGAAAGAAGACGGTAAAAATTTGCATCTTGAGTCATTAACAAACCACACGAAACGACAGAAAATTAAAACTTGTAAATGATAATTTATCCAAAAATTTTTCAAAATTTATAATTACGTCAATTGGTATTTTTTGTCAATTGGTATACTACTGTGCCCAAAAAGTTAAGACAAATTATTATTATTTTTTTTTTTTTCAAAAACGCTATTTATTCTTCCAAATTTATTCCATCGTCTTCAAAATAATCCCCTCCGGACACAATGCACTTATGCCAACTTTTTTCCAATCCTCAATGCATGCTAAAAAGTCATTGGCTGGAATGGCCTTCAAAGCGCGCCTATTCACGTTGAATCTCTTCAAACGATTCAAAACAGTGTCCCCGAGTGGCCTTTTGAGTTTAGGGAATAGCCAGGTCGCACGGTGTGTATAAGATGGTTGTGGAACGATATGGGTTTCATTTTTGGCGAAGAATCAATGCAGTGTGAACTGGCGCCTTCAGTGTTTTCGATACCAATCAAGATTTGACGCGTTTGAGGCCCAAAATGGAATTGACCGCTCCTTTGAAATTCCAACATCATCACCAAGGTCTCTAATTGTAAATCGACAGTTTGCAAGCACAAATTCTTTAATTTTTTTTTTTTTACGTGAGCTTCGTCTGTTGAGGTGGAGGGTCAACCAGAGGGCTCTTCGTCTTCAACGCGTTCTGTGCCTTCTTTGAATTGTTTATACCACTTATAAACATTTCTTTCCGATATAGGAATGCTCACCGAATGCCTTCTGCAACATTCTATACGTTTCCGCAAACAAAATTTAATGCAAAATTCATTCAGACATTTCAAAAAATATCAGTTTTAGCGTCTCACAAAGCCAAGCGTAACTCAAAGACTAATGAATATTTTGACGTCAAATTTCACACAGATGTCAAAGACAGCGCCAGCAAACTAAAAGAGAAAAAAAACATTAAATTCCATAAGCCCCGGGAAATTTAAATTGAAAATTGGTTTTACTTTATGGACACAGTAGTACGAAAATGGTATAGTAATAAATATTCATCTGTTGAGAAATTTTTGCGTTTTTTAGGATTCTGGTAACAAAGGTTACAAGAAGCAATGTGTAGTTATTAAATTTTTAAGTAATTTGGATTTTTTTTTTTTTGAGTGATTTTTACAAAAGTATTTAAGAACAAAAATTTTAAAATATGTAAATATCGTAATAATAGAAAATATTTAACTTTAAGCAAGAAGAAATAAAATTGTATTTAAAAAGAATTTAAATTGAAAAAAACAAACTACATCTCGGATAGGCACCGACGAGATTCGAACTCGTGATCTCCTGTTTACTAGACAGGCGCTTTAACCAACTAAGCCACGGCGCCATGTTGCAAGCGGTCTTCGATTATTATGAAATTATTATTTTTAGAAAATGCAATTGCATAAAAATATAATTAAAATGATGAAACTTTATTTATTTAGATAATCTATATTTATAGTTTAAGTGATAAAAACTTCTTGCTCTGCTAGAACAGTAGTATGATGAAACATTTTACTTAATCGTCATAACGGATATGGATTTTTTTAATCAACTGTCATAAATTGATATATTTTATGTGTAGTACTAGATAAAATATTTTTCCCTTTATATATAGTTCGGGTGAATAAGTTAATTGTTTTGCTTTAGAATATTTTTTAAAAACATAAACCATCAATTGCTTTATCACAAATATGAAAAGGAAACATTATTGTCTAAAATCCTTATGGACCCTATCATTATGATCTTTTTTTTTTTTTTTTTAATTGAACATACCTCTTGCTGAAAGAAGCCTCAAACTGTCTATTCATCTCATTTTTTTCTGAAGTCAAAATTATATTCCCGCTTTCAACTAATGCGTTGACCTAAATACTTAACTCAGTGGCGAGCGATAATTTAAGAATAACGATTATCAGTTAACACCTCAGTCAAACTTCCAGGAAGTAAGTGCCTCTTCGATTGTATACCATGCCAGAAGAGCTGTCCTATAAAATAGCGAGGTCCAGATGCTGAGCAATTGGCTCGTTTGCAGCGGGTCTATAAAGTATAAATTCATTTTGAGAAAGGACGATGCTCTGTTATCTCCAAATTGGAGGTCTTTCATTTCTTCTGCTGACCTTGATGCATGGAAGGATCTCTTCTCTATTGCCCCCAACGGAGAGATACAGTGTCACTGATTGCGTCTGACAACCCGGAAGGTGAGAAAATGAGGGAAAAGTATAGTCTTCGCTTGGATGTCCAGCTGCAAATTTAGCTTCAGATTTGGCTCTTTATCACACTTTTGGCACTCAAGAGTCATAAAATAACCCACAAGTCAAGTTTCGGTTTGGTTTGTCGCTCTACGGTCATCTTGTGCACACTTTAGGCTAAACAGACCGGGACCTACAGCAAGTCTACAAGTCAGGAAAGAAAAATTAAAAAGGAAAAACATTAGATAATATTGAAATATAATAGCCATGGAACAATGCGAAGTGATATCCATTTAATATTTTAGCTCAAAAACTGTAATACGTATATTTCAGAAATACACACACACATACACATACTACTGTGACCAAAAAGTAAGACCAATTATTATTTTTTCAAAAATCTTCATTTATTCATCCAAATTTATTTCATCGCCTTCAAAGTAATCCCGTCCGGACACAATACATTTATGCCAACTTTTTTTCCCGATCCTCAATGCATGCTAAAAAGTCATCGGCAGGGATGGCATTCAAAGTGAGCGGCGATTCACGTTGAATCTCGACTCAAAATGGTGTCCCCGGTGGTCTTTTGAGTTTAGGGAATAGCCAGAAGTCGCACGGTGTGAATACTTTGGTTGTGGAACGATATGGGTTTCATTTCGGCGAAAAAGTCTTGAAAAATCAATGTAGTGTGAGCTGGCGCATTCAGTGTTTTCGGTACCAATCAAGATTGGACGTTTAAGACCCAAAATGGAACTGACTGATCCTTTTGAAATTCCAACATCATCACCAAGGTCTCTAATTGTAAATCGACGGTTTACAAGCCCCAAATCTTTAATTTTTTTTTGGACGTGAGCTTCATCGATTGAGGATGAGGGTCGACCAGAGGGCTCTTCGTCTTCAACGCGTTCTCTGCCTTCTTTGAACTGTTTATACCACATTTAAACATTTCTTTCCGATATAGGAATGCTCACAGAATGCCTTCTGCAACATTCTATACGTTTCCGCAAACAAAATTGAATACAAGTCCTTTGCTCAATGAATTCATACATTTCAAAAATCCCAGGGATCAGTTTTAGCGTCTCACAAAGCCAAGCGTAACTCAAACACTAATGAATATTTTGACATCATATTTCACACGGATGTCAAGGACAGTGCCAGCAACCTAAGAAAGAAAACAAAAAATTGAAATTCCATAAGCCCCAGGAATTTTAAATTGAAAATTGGTCTTACTTTTCGGACATAGTAGTATATATTTACATATATAATTGAACACAATTTACAGTATTACATATTTATCCACATGATTTCTTCACAAAATTAATCAGTATCAAAAAATTAATACCATTTAAAATAGGGTAAGATTTGAATTTTCGAAATTCTAGTTCCTATGTGTGTTACTTTTAACTAGTTAACCAATCTAAGAAACATATTATGTGTTAAAAGACATTAAAATTCAAATATAGAGGGAAAATATACAAAACATCTAAATATAAAAAAGAAATGAATTGCGAACTACGAACCTTGAATAACAAGAAGTTAGCACTATGACGTTTATGACTTTTTGTCGCCAATTCGCTACACATAAATTAGTTTTTATCTCTTTAAAAGAATAATTTATTAGAATTCATTCACAATTTTTTTATCACGCTTCAGATAAAAAAATTTGATTTCTTATAATTACGTGCAAACTTCTTAGATGGCATTTTAATAAGTTAAATGTGTTACATTTTAATAAGATTATTAGCGTCTTGCTTTCTGTGTTACACTTTCAACCGATTAATGAAAGGTATTCCAGGTTTATAATTTTTTAACCTTTCAATATAAATAATCTAATATTAAACATTATGTTAAAATATAAATAATGCCAATTAAAAGATGAACGTAGTGCGATGCATTCATCTTTTAATCAAAATTGAATTTATTGTAATTCAATCATTCTTCTGAGACATGGAAAGTATCAAAATTTATTGTTCGCACAGCTAAAAACAATGAAAAATATCAATTTGGAACTAAATTGAAACAATTATTTGCAGCTATGAATATTTTGGAAACGTGCATGATAATTGTTCTTATTACACCAGGCGTTTAGAAAAGCCGTTTCGTAGGAGTGTTACGCCGACGGATTTTCTTGAAATCCTGCTGTCTTAGCTTCTCTCAGCAGATGTATAGTTGAATTACACTCCAATCATTCCTCTGCGACATGGAGGTCTAATTAGCCTAGAGGGTGCAAAAAATGACAGTAGAACGGCAAACCAAACTAAACCAAATCTGCGACAAGGAAAGAACCAAAATAAATTTTTGGTACAACTAAAAACAAATAAGGAATATCAAACTAGAACTAAATTTAAACAGTTATTTGCAACTGTAAATATTTTTAAACCTGCATATAATCGTTCTGATTACACCACCGTTTCGTAGGAGAGCTACGCTGATGCATTTTGTTGAAATCCTGTGGCCTTAGCTTCTTTCAGCAGATGTATAGTAGTAGAATTACAGTCCAATCATTCCTCGGCGACATGGAAAGAACCAAAATTTATTGTTCTTACAGCTAAAAACAAATCAGGAATATCAAACTGGAACTAAATTGAAACAACTATAAATATTTCTAAGCGTGCTCCGTAATCGCCCCTATTACACCAGGCGTTTAGAAAAGCCGTTTCATAGGAGAGTTACGCTGATGCATTTTCTCGAAATCCTGTGGTATTAGCTTCTCTCAGCAGGGAGCTCTTTCAGCTGCAGACTCACTCCTTTGAGTTATGAGAGCGGGGTTTAAAATGTTACTCGCCTGTCAACGCGGAATTTTCCGCTTGTGGACGGCCTATCAGCAAGCGAGTCTTTTATTCCGGCCGTGCTATTCCGAGTAATACATCGAATGCATAAGCGAAATGCGTTTCACCAAAAATCGCTGTTTGCAGATTGTGCTTATTTTAAATCTTCTAATTTAGAAGTCGCATTTCAATTAATAACACACTTTCTCCAGTATGATTAGGCGCTGGATATCTATGGAGGGGGGATATTTAAAACCTGACGAGAGAAAGGGGAGGGCATTTTAACTTGAAAATCTCTTTTCAGGTTCATATGCATGTTGTTGTTTATAAACATATCAAATTTTTACCTAGTCTTAGAATGTAGGAGATTGATCGTTACTTGGGTGCGTAGAGTATCATAGAGGGGGACTACTTTATTGCATCTATAATATACCACCACAATTTGAACGAACATTAACACTCCCTTCTTCAAGAAACAAAAGAACATTTATTTTCTATTGATTTATCACGCTCATTCCCTGCATATACATGAGAACATTCCCGGCTTCGTTTCTGGGATTTCTTATTTTCATTTCTCCACGTCTCATCCCCCCACCTATATAATTACGTATGTTGTATGGAAGGCTACATAATTATGTAACCTTCTAGTTAGAACTAAGAAACATGTGGAACATCGATAGGCCCCAAACAGACCATAGATGGATGTTGAAGGGGAGTACAGTGTCTTTCAGGAGGTAACAGTCCCGCATTTGCGTGTCGTATGGAAAAAAAAGTCGAAAAATTCCTACCGGACAGCCTGATTATCGATACGAGATGCTTTACATGCATTGTCACAATCGCCATTGAATCACCTCCTCTGAAAACAGACTGCAACAATGTTGCTGGTGGATTCGAACCTCATCCTTCCTTCATGCTAGCTGTACACATTGTCACCAGGCCACGAATCGAGTTCGGGTTTCGAAATAAATTTTCTCAGTTAGAAAAACGTTTCCCTGCTCACGAGGTTGCAGCATGAACTCGAAAAACAAGCCCTATTATCTTCTCTGGCAAACAAACCCCAGACGTGTTTCAAAAAAGATCGTAAATCCATTGATGATGACAAAAAGTCGATATGTGGCAGAGCGGTAATTCTGCCTCTGTGAAAGCTGGCAATTAAACCTCGTGTGTTTCGGTTTCCATCCAAATTGCGACAAACCAGTTTGATATGCGAATCTCAAAACTTTTCGCCCGTCAGTGTAAATGGGATTTAAGAGCAAATTTATTTCAGATAGTACTTCGAATGCTTAAGAAACTTGTTGACCTATTTATAGTATTCGCGCATTATAACAGCGTTTATTTTAATCTTGTAGTTTAGCAATCGTAGGCCTTCTTAACAATGTACTGAGACAAGACATTGCTAAAGTGAAATTTGGTATATTTTGTAATCTTATGTTTGTATGTCTTCTACCACCCCGTGGTGCACCTGGTAACACTTTTTAGAGGCTAAAAGATCTACAAATTGGCATTATTGTTCGATTAATGAACTCTGTTGCAGCATGTTTTGTTGTATTATTGTGTTGTTGTTGTATGTTTTTTTTTTTTTTTCGTTGTTCTTTTTTTGCTGTAAATGTTCATAATCTGCCATTGGAAATAAATAAAAAAAAAATGTTTGTATTACCATTTTTACACCCTATTTACACTACCATTGTATGTATTGTACTGTATTTTATTTATTTAAACTACTTCTGTGCACCATAATAATCAAAGCAATTTACGTTCAAAGCAGATATGCATTTGAAAACTTTACATATTTAATACATGTTACATATCCATGTAGAATAGTATATATATTTAAATTCATCAGCTAACGTGCTTATGAATTTAAATATATATACTATTTTCATTCTAAGCGTGCGTCAGATTTGAAAAGCTTGGCCGCACTTTCATCATCCATATTTATACATACATAAATTAAAAATGGATATTTAATGTACAATACATCTATATATTTATACACAGATATATTTTAGATATTAATACAGAATATACATATATAATGTAGAAGCGGTATATCAGCGCAAATTTATCTTACCACTTAACCTTTTTGTACTGTAAAGTAATAGCCAAATAAACATCTAAATTAAATTGGGCAATTTCTCTTTAAAAAAGAATGAAATTTTTAAAAGTCGGAGGATCCACTGTAAAATCATATTCTTTATTATGAATTTGGCGTTGTAATTTTAAGTTTCATTATTAACTTTGATTGAAAAATATAATAATAATGTCGTCTGTATATCATTCATATAATATGTTACATCAATGGTTATCAAAATTTTGATCTTAAAGTCGCTCTCCGAGTAAATTTATTTTATTCCCTGTTAATTAAAACTTTATAATTATTTTAACTGATTAAAAATTAATAAATTTAAATAAATTTATTTGAATAAAAATTCAAATTTATTTTAAAATAAAGACCGTTAAATTTATTTTAACTGAAAAAAATAATAAATACTAGGTATTACTTAAATAATACACAATATTATCAAAAGGAATTGTATTCATGCAAATACATGCATATAAGTAATTTCAATTTATTTGATAGCATTTTTAATTTTAGTACTTTTTAATAAATTTAGGTCAGTTGAAAATTACTTTAGTATTATTTTATAGCTATGATGAATATATATATATATATATATATACTTCCATTTAACAAAAACTAAATATTGAAGTGAGGAATTTTTTAAAATTGAAGTTGCATGAAAATCTATATATAATGCGGCATTTCCATGATAATAGTATTACGATTTTGGAACAAAAAGCAATTAAATTATATAAAAAAATCTTAATGTTGTTGTTATGCATATCAAAAAGTAAAATAATTCGGAATAGGAATTCAGTTCATGCTGAAATAAGACAAATTCAGTAATTTATTTTTTTAAAAATACTTGTTTACGAACTTCAATTGGATAAGAATTTGAAAAAACAAAGAAAAAGAAAATGGTAAAGAATTCTTACAAGAAAATATATTAAAGAATGCAGGTTTATGAATCACTGAAATTAAATAAAAAGCTAACGTTTTATTGATATATGTATTTAATTTCTGTTTTTTAAATTTCTAATGCACTATCGAAGAATTTCATTTGTCTACTCTTTATATAAAATGCATGTTCCATAATGCAATGTATTTTTATACAACGCTAAAATTTCTCGTGAAATGTTTAAACCAAAATTTTATTATTAAATTTTTCCTAATTATTCTCTTCATATAAAAACACAGCATAAAACATACAGCGTTTTTATATTATGTAATTATTCAATTTCAAATATCTGTATTAACTATTTAACCATATTTATTAACCCTATTTATTTTCGTTGACATATATTGACTTTTGTTGTCATGATAACGCTGCTTTTATTGTTTGTGACTATTACAAAAAATTTTGCCATAAATATCATAAAAATACATTTTAATATTCTATAAATGTATGTTTCATAAGCATTAAATTCTTTAAATAAAAAATAGATTTTTAGATAGTAAAAAATAGATTTTTAAATTTTGATATCTTTGAAAACTCCCGCAAGTTTGGTCACCCTAGATTTTAATTGCGCAAAGCTCCCTATAAAATTAAATTATTTAATATTATACAATAATATTTAGGGATCTGATGGCCGAGTGGCTGGCGCTCGCGCTGGTACCATAGGTTTCAGGTTCGAATGCCAGAGGTGCCATGAAGTGGTTCGGAATCCACTTTTAAACCGTAGGTCCCGGTCTAATACGATCGTAGAACGTTGCGCGGGCAGTGCGACTCGCATCCATAGCCTATCTTCGAGCTACACGTGCCCCCTGGGTAGTGCTAAATGAGTATTTGGCATAAAGATTAGCCTGCCCTTGCTTATGGCATAAAGATTAACTTTCTTTGTATTGCCAGCTGCATTGGAACAACAACAGCAACAACAATAATATTTAAATATAAATTTTTATTTGAGAATAATAATCACGAAATGAGAATAATAATTTAAAGCGAAAAAAAAAAAGATAATGATAATGATAATAATAATGAGTAAGCTAAAAAGTCTTAAGTCTGTCTGCGGAAACTGGTTGTCAAAAGCAAGAAATCTCATTCAGTTAGGGATTCTATGGGTTTATAAGAAATTTTCCAACGATAATTTCTTGTTAAGAAAATTAAAGCTGAGAAATCAAGAGGAGATTTTCATCGATGAAAATTCTTCGAAATTTAATAACCATCCACTTCTACCCCATCTTATTGAAAAGAAATAAGCAGGGTGATATAAACACACACTGTAATCAAAAGTAAATTAAATCATGTAAAAAAAAAAAAAAAAAAAAAAAAATAAAAAAAATGAATGAGAAAAACGAAGAGGTGCATGAACGGAAACAAATTGACTTTCGGTCGAAGCTGAAAACGATGATTAAAGCAGCATGACAGCTGCAGACGTGGAATAATTGGGCTTCCATACCTCCGACTCCTCTCGAAGCATTTGTCGTCAAACATTTCATTATCTCTTGGCAATTTTAAAGAAAATAAAGGGGGGAGAGCAAACGAAATAAAAACACCAAAGAAATCACAGGCGACATCTTTGATTTGGATAAGCTGCGAGTTTATAATTTTCTCGTCAACTATCACAGCAAGAACTTTGCGACCCAAACTCGAACGAATGTGCTGCGAAAAGAAGATTAGAGCAGGGCACGTAGAGGGAGAATCTCTTTGTTCAAACAGACTTCAAAGAGTCGCATCGATAAATGAATGAGAGTAGGGAATTTTTTTGTTTTTATTTTTCTTCTCCCTCATCTAAAAGTCTTTTAGAAATGTGTGTCTTTTGCTCTGCGATTTGTTTTAGAAATGTGAAGGTGACATTTCCGTCAAAGGTATATCAATGCTCTTTGAAGAGATATGTAAATATTGATGCAGAAAAAATTCGGCTGCCGAAAAGATTTCTCGGAATGAGTCAAATAGACGACTCTTGCATTGAAATCGCGCGGATGCGTTCTCTCCTAATGGCAGTTGAAATTCTGTAAAGGTTTTAAAAAAATAAAAAAATCGCTTGAAAACTTTAAAATGTTTGAATTAATATTTTTTTTTCTCTTCTAGTAAATGTGAACTTATTTAAAAAAAAAAAAAATATTTCAGGAAAGAAAAAAAAAAATAATAATAATAAATAAACACTTGAAAACTTTAAAAATGTTTGAATTAATATTTTTTTCTCTCTTCTAGAAAATGTAAACATTTTTTTGCAGATATTTCAGCAAAAAAGAAATTTTTCTAAATGCATTTTTTTTTTTTTTTACTATTTAATTTATTTATGTAGTGGCGTAAATGAATGTGAAAACCTTGAAAAAGTATAGTGTTAGGCGTAATACTACAATATATTATATATATAGTGGTAAAATAAAGTAGAGTATAGGGTGTATATTATTAAAAACAATTAATAATCAATATAATAATTAAATTCACATTTTTAATTATAAGTTATTTTTGGATTATAAATCAGTAAATGCGTTCCCTTAAAATTAATTAATCGGTATAATATGCAAACTTAATGCGCTAAATACTCTTTATCAAAGTCATATACACTATTATCAATTTAATCTAAGGTTGAAAGCCTTCAAAAAAGTCTTTCCTGCTTAGAAGATTGAAATTATTTTTAGTAAGAAATCACTTCTCTTACATAAATATGATAAAAAAAAATTATGTAAAATAAATACAAATCAATCTTATCATAATTTTATTTGTATTTTGTTACAATACACATTCATACAAATTATATTTTTATTTAATGCTTTATAATTAAATTCAGTTATGCAAGCTTTTTTTGTGTAGAGTTGGTCAATTTAACAGTGGATACTTGGGGTACTACAAGGAATATTCCCATAATTTTATCTTTATTTGTTTACTCATTTCTATGTCTTTTTTTAATCGTTATTATTAATTTTCTAAGCCATTTTGAAAATATTATATATATATATATAATGAAAAGTTTGTGATATTAAAATATTATTCAAAGAATGCCACTATCAAAAAAGTATATCATTAGAAAATTGTTATTTCAGATAAAAATAAATTGCATTTAATTAAAGTAAACCGAACATTGTCTTTTTTTTTTTTTTTAAATTCAAATTTTGGCAGTCTTTTTCAATAATTTTTTTTATCAAAATCTTTTACATTAAAATGCCTCGTTGATATTTTTCCAAAAGCTAAGCAATGTCTATTATAAATGTTAGAAGTTGAAGCCCTTTTAAATTGAATCGAAACGGTCGAGATTTGTATTATTAATTAATAGCTTTCAGAATCAATACGTCTAATTAGTGTCGAAAACTCTCGATCTGATTAATTCCCAGATTCCTGGAATCAGTTCGCTTTGAAACGGAATCAGTTATAATAGGAATGCATTCAATTCTCATTAAAATGAACAAATATCAGGGAGAATTCAGTGCTTTGATCATTAAGATGCAAAGTTTAAATTGTGTTCAAGTTGGCATCCAAGAATGTTGGTTTAAGGGAATGCATTAGTATTAATGACTTCTGCTGTCTTAATGTTATTGGTTTTTTCGGTCATTTTTATTTCTTCCTTTTTCATGAATGCGTGACCATTTATCTGCTATATTCTTAAAATAATCTAATTAATTATACCATTCCGTTCATGACTATTATTTTTCTAAATGGTGACTCATTTAATTTTTTGAAATATTTTTTTTTAACAAAATTTGATTGACGCTTTAAGAATACTTATAAAAATAGAATTTATAAGAATAGATTAGATCTTTAAGAATATTTATAAAAGTAAAATTTTCATAAGAATAGCCCTTTGAATATTCTTGAAAAAAAAAAAATAAATAGATAAATTCTTATAAGAAACTTGTGTTTTTTAATTTTGTTGCATTTTTACATTGGTTTCAAAGTTATCTCAAAAAATATTTTCGAATGGCAAAAGTTTTTTTAAATACTTTTTCTTCTTTTTATGAAAATGAAGTCATCTCATTTTTTTTAAATATTTATTTCAAATTTAAAAAAAAATTACTTTTGAGTGTTGGAGAATGGAATGATATACTAATATTCTGATAAAAGAGATTAAAAATTTATGTTTTTATTGAACTGGTAATGGTTTTGCAGTTATATTCTTGTTTTTGTGCATTTATAGATGTTTATACATATAGTCTTTTCATGATTGTGGATACAATTGGATGTTTAGCGTTAATTAATCTGCTTTTTCCTAGTATTATAATATATTTTTATAATCATACTTTATTGCAAAAAAATTACAATAAATATTTACTCTGAATATTAAGATTATAGAACGACACGAAAATAAAGCGTTGTAATATTTATGTAAATATTATGCTATTTATACTATTCTTTTTTAATCTATAAAGTTATGTAAAAAAGTAAAATTAAAAAAAACATTGATAATGTTTAATGTTAAAATAAATTACAAAATTAATAAATAAATTTATATATACTTTTTATTTGTAATTTATTTTAACATTAAAAATTATCAATGTTTTTTTTTTTTTTTTTTTTTAAATTATATATATATATATATGTGTGTGTGTGTGTATTTTTAATAATACACTTCATTATAAATGTTAATAACATTTTTACGGCGTTTTCAAATTACAAATTTTTGTAAGAATCAAAGAACAATAAAATTCTCAAATCTCACACTCCGTCATTGCAAAAACTACAAACATTTGATCGTAAAATCTTTCGAACATTGATAATGCATTAAAAATTATTGCCAGTCAAGTGCTATACGGAAACTTGTTTGCATGAAACGGAGATATCGGTAACAGTGGTATCAAAGGAACGACTTAATTGTTACATCACTGTGATTGAATCAAAATAGTCTGGACTTGATAGATTGACAAGCATTATAGCGACCCTTTTACCGGGAGGTGTTTTTGTGGTTCATGTGACACCAACATGATTCATGTGACAACACCAACCTCCGAGAAGTCGTTGAGTCCATCCACTTCCCTTCTTATCAGTAAAAGATCTCGGAGCACAATACCACAGGACAGAGCTTTGATGACAAGTGAAAGCTCGCATAGTGGATCGTTTTTTATCATCCTACACTCGTATCATCTCTTAATCTTTTTTTGATGTATCTTACTTTGATGCTTATTGACAATTATGTGCATGTTTTGTCTGAAATGTAAATCTAAGTGACGCATAGAACTATATACTTCTATCTTTATGGGCTCTATCGGACTGACAGGTATCATGAGAACAGATAAGGAATAAAATTAGATTTATTTTAGCAACAGACGTGATGCAGAATAAATAGGATGCTTAATGGAAATGAGCCTTGCTTTTTCGTACTCAGCCATCCAGTAATTTATCTGTCTTTCACACATGTTAGAAAAAGAATATTTAAAAGCATTCATTATGTAGTTTATATTATAATGTTAAATATTTATTTATACGAATGACACATTTTGATTTACATGACTGATTACTTAAAAATTAACCATCCATTTCAAGACCTATAGATCCATTCCTTGTTTTTTACATTTATTTTTTTCAATATCATGTTTATACGCTCAGTTATCGTATAGAATCCATCCAATGTTTTGTGATGCGGCTTATACGGAGCTTGTATTATTTAGAAGCCCAAATGAGTACTAATCCATAGTTGACACGTCGGGGAACTTGGGTGGAATGCTTTGAAATAGAATAATCTCAATTCGGATTTCATTACTCGTTTTTTCCGGATATAGAGCAATAGATTTATAGAGGTATGGCCTTGTTCTGATGAAACTTAACACAGTGAAGATTGCTTAGGTAAAGTGATGGAATATTTTCCTTGAAAGTAAGTGTTAGAGTCTATTTCTGATAGTAATCCGAGTTATTTTTTTCTTCTATCCTCAGTTTAAGTTTTCTTTTAAAGAATCCAGTAATAATCTTTAGCTATAGCTATCGATATATAGTCCATTTTTCAGCGACTTATTAAAGCAAAAAATATTTTTAATAATACAGATGATAATTAAACCCTATTATGAAATGATATTACTAAAAAAAAATTTTTTTTTAATTATTTCAAATTAACTCATGGAAATAGTCAAAATGGTAACAGAAAAAAAAAAAAAAAAAAAAATTCGGAGCCTCTTTGTAATAATAAAAACATTTATATTTCTTTCGGTTTTTTTCTACTTAATTTATCCGTTAATTCTCAGACACACAGTAAGTAATAATAATGAATATTTTGTCTATACCGGAAAGATCGTTAGGGCCCATTCCATAGCCGAACTGCTTTGATTCGGATCAATCAAAGTTGAAGAATTATAGCAACTTTATTCTCTGTATGTGCTTTACGCTAAAGAAGAAACATTCTCATTCAGCGAAGAGGATTATTTATATAACAGTGATGGAACTCTGTAACCATTCATCTCAGCCGCTGTTTGCAGTTTTTCCGATACCTTTCCACACTGCACAGAAGTCCCCAATAACATGCAATCATTAAAATGAAACTGCAAACCCAGCAGTTCAAACATCTATTCACCAGAGCCTTCAGTTCAAAAAAGTCGGTTTCCTCAAAAGCGTATATTCCATTCTGGTTGAAAGGAATCTTTTTTTTTTTTTTAATTTTTATTTTCGCACTACCTTATCTCCTTCGCCTTCCCTTTAGCTGTAAATCAAACAAAGGAAAGAGGGAAGGAGGACGAGGGTGAAACCCTAACCCCCTCCCCCTCTGTCCTGAATATCTAGAGTGGAATCTGTAGTAGGAATCGCTTTGTAATCAGTAGGAAGGCTATATTCGCGACAAATGGTAAGAATTTGTAGCCCATAGGGATGTTATTAGCGTCTTTGTATAAATAGACGTTGTGGTCAGACTATATGACGTCCTCTCCCCTCCCTTATTGTAAATGCTGTTTTCGAATATTTTACTTTTATCTGTTCTAACCTTTTTTCTCACAAACCACAAACAATTATGAAATTTTACACTTTTTCGGCATGACTAGAAATTGAAGGTTCTTTTTTGAAATATGACAAGATAAGCTGAAGGGCCAGAAATAGAAAAGATAAATTTGAGAACCATAAAGTTCTTTTGCTGGGTTCGAGGAACTGGCATGCCACTTCTGGCTCTAAATTGTGGTGGGACAAATTAGTTAGTATGTAGAAAACCTTCTGTGAATAACATTGAATTTTCATTTGAACTACTGGCGTAAAATGCTTACATTTGCACAATATTCTCAAAATCGGTTTTAGGCAAAAAAAAACTTGTTACACTTTTGACGTTGATGACTATTTAGTAAAATATTTATCAAAAGTTTTACTAAGAAATAAATACCTCAATGAAATATTATTTAATTGTGGTAAGCTTTCCCATTAATTTTATGTTATTTCACTTTTTAACGTTAACTTGCTACTTCAACTAACACCTTCCGACGTAAATACTTTTATAAGATATATGTATTTTTTTTGTAAGAAAATTTAATCAAGTTAGGGAAAATGCTGCACTTTCAAAGTTTCTGTAAAAAATACTTTTAATAAAAAACAGTTTTTATAGATAGATGAATTTAATAAAAGAAGAATATTTCACAAAATAAATATCCAGTACTTTTTTCCAAGTACAATATTCCAAATTTTCTTTTACATCCATTAGTAAAAAAATAGTATCCAGTAGTAAATGAAATTATGGAAAATAATTGGATCCGTTATAAAATAATCTGACTCTGGAGTAGAGCATTTTTTGGCTGACTCTACACATTGGCTAAAAGCAAAATTAAAAATAATAAAAATAAATAAAAAATTAAGCCGAGACGTAATTAATCTTGTTTCTGCCGAGATGTAATTTCTTTTTCTGTGTGTAAAAGAAATTGAATAACTGAATATAACTTTCAAAATTATAAATAACAATCAGAAGTTCATTTCTTTCCTTCTAAATCCATTTTTTTATATGGTACAAAATCAGAAAATAAAAAAAACAACTAAATATTCTAGTTTTTAATTATAAAATCAATGTTTTATAAACAAACAATACTAATCTTGTATTGTAGTATGCTTTTGTTCTTTTTGATAGCGAATTTACATTTCCGTTATGGTTTTAGATCGAATTACACCTTAAACAGAATCGATCTCGTTTGTAAATATTCTTTCCCGAATTGAATGTAATGTTTTATTTATTTATTTTGTCTTTTTCTCCTTCATTTTTTTTTAAATTCGTGTTGTTTGTCACATAGAATGTGTTTGTAAATAGATCAACTGACTAAAAGCGACACACAAAGTAGTCTTTTAAAGCGTTTTTTTAGCACTTGCCAAGCTCACTACATTTGTCCAGATTGTCATTTGTTATTGCTTCGCTGTGAATTTATATCTTCGCTTTAAGATGGATGGAGGGAAACTTGAAAGTCAGACATCTTCAACACAGCGATGGCAATCGAATTGCGTGTAAAAGGATAGATTAAAGTTAAAATTTACTCACTAAGAAACGCACAACATATTCTGCACCTGTTCAATTTTATGTATCAAATACATAATTGTGATTTATTTTAGACACTTAGAGGCAAGATGAAGAAGAAGAAGAAAAAAAAAAAAAGAAGTCTTCGAAAGTAATCTATTAGCATTCTGCAAAAGGTTTCCTTGCGAGCCTCTAAACTTCTAGATTAGCACCACACACACACCCTGCTTGTTTCTCTCTGCCTTATCTGCATGCTTTTAAAGTATACCTGATAAGGGCACGGTACCTCTAAAAACATAAAATACAAATAAAAAGAAAAAAAGTCTCAGATAACTTTTTTTTTTTTTCCCTTTTCGCGACAATCATACTCACTTAACCTCCATCCAATAGTGACCCCTGTTCGCAAAAATGTTGTACTTATAGGTGTTAAAACTTTGCCCGAAGGACTGCACAGATTCTTTTTTAGAAAGAAAAAAAAAAAAAAAAGAAAAAAAGTGACGTTGCATATCACAATGGGGAAGAACGTGCGTCCTGTTTTTGAGGTATTTCCTGCAAGAGATAGGGGAATGGAAAAGATTTTTAGCAAGCGGATCTGCTGGTGTCCTCGTTTTGGTCCCTGACGTGTCGCTGTGGTATTCACCATTTTTGGCATGATTTCTTATGAGTGTGGCCATGAATTTCAATTCGGATCAAATCTGAGACTGTCAGCGAAGATTCCAGCGTGGTTCCTATGAGGAGAAAATGTATCGTACACAAATAAATTAACGCAGAATGTGTTTATATAATGGTTGAAAGAATAACTTAAAAGCGAGGCATTCAGTCACATGGTAACTATCTGTATTTGTTACATAAAATGAAACCAGCTTTAAAATTGAATATAGATGGGTCAACTGGTTGTTTCTATATTTCATACATAAAACGAAACAGAAATTAATATTCTTACATATATTTAGATAATTTGAAAACAGAATGTATTTTATGCATGAGTTCTGAATTTCATACATAACACGATTTTGTGTTTAATATATAAAATGAAACAGGAGTGAATATGTTTGCGTGTGTTTAGATGACTTGGAAACAGAACTAGTTGTTACTGTATTTAATGCATAAGATGACTCAATGAATTTGTATACATATGTTTAGATAGCTTGACAATAGAATATATTTTATAGATGGATCCACTCGTTGTTTCTGTATTTAATACATAAAATGAAACAATAGTGAATTTGTTTACTTATGTTTAGATAGCATGCAAACAGGATATGCTTTATAGATGGGTTTACTCGTTGTTTTGGTATTTGATACATAAAAAGAAACAAGGATGGATATGTTCTCGCGTGTTTAGATAAATTTAAAGCAGAAAACTTTTTATAGATTGCTATATTGATTGAATGCACAAAATACAAGACCCAATTATGACCCACGCTTCTTGTAGAATTGGGATTACTTCATTCTTAATTTATGCCTAGAATTTTTAAACTTCGATACATTCTTTTGGCTATTGAATGTGATAACGTTTTTTGTAGAATTTAAAATACTTCATTCTTAATTTGTGGCAACATTTATCTTACTTTTGTATATCCTTTTAGAGATTCTCCTTCATTCTTCATGAAGTTCTTGATCTATTCAACATTGCTATATTCATATGGCTATTTGAATTTGGCCATTCTTGTAGTATTCAATCAATTTCTTCATATATCTCATGCATTATTAAACACTGGCATATTCCTGAGTTTATTTATCCGTTCTCCAATGTTTACACATGATAAGTTGAAATTTGCCGAGCAGATTTCAATTTTTTTAAATTTTAGTAAGCCTGATTTATTTTTTTTTTTTTAATAGTGACTTTTAAAACAAAAACCGTACAATGCAACTATGCTATTCAAAATCATCAAGGCTTGTTTTGAAAATGCTTTTTTCAATTGTTTATCATTATTATTGATCAAAACATGAAAATAATTGTTGAATCGTCATCTAGTTGTATCTTCTAAAATATCTTCATTTCGAAAATAATTGAGTTCTACATAACGTTAGATGGGTGGTATGTGTTTTCTAAGACAACAATCAGAGAAAAATTTGCACTGTCAAACAAATGAGACACAAAAATTTTCTGCTATCAGTGCAGCTGTAATGGATTCTGTTACTTCCTTTTTAAAAATTTCTCTAAGTAATATGATTGGAATGTGTACGAATCAGTATGAATGATTTATTGAATTCAAAAAGTAGAAATATTTTATTGCTATCATTTCTTTTTTTTTTGTATTGGCAGGACCATAATTTATTAAATATCTCCTTTCTATGTCTTGACAATAAATGGATAAGAATTATTAAAACAATGAATAAATGACAATAATTTTATAAAATTGAGTGAACATTTATCATAAAACTCTACTGCAGCACTTTGATTTAATAAATAAAATGTATTAATATAATTGGAGGTGTATTTTTCCTTTATACAAAAATATATAAAACATATTAATCAATAATGGTTTAATAATTAACGTTAAATTTACAATAGTGTATTTAAAAATAAACCTTTAAATAATATGAAAGCCAGATAAGATATTTATACACTATTCCCAGCCCCTGATTAACTTTGGGGCCCCCTACCTTTGACACATGAAATTGTGTACACATACACAATATATATATAAAATAATAAATAAATTGATTCATTTAACCTTTTTGGTTAATATTTAAATAACATAATATTTTATATATTTAAAAATTCTAAATTAGTGGGACTTTTCTGTCAATAAGAAGAAATATACTAATACAGATAGATTTTAAATATTCACAATAACATAAAAATAATATCTTTTTATAATTCATAGGATGTTAAGAATACATATAGTTAATATTATTCTTATTAGCTATAAAAAAAAAAAATTCTAAATTATCGGAAGAATCTCTTTCAATAAGAAGAAACATAAGAACAGATTTTTTTTTTTTTTTTTTTTTTTTAGATTTTAGAATTCGCAATAACCATATAAAAAGCAATGTATTTTTATTTATTATACCATCCTATTTACAAATCTTTTCAAAATAGACAATTTGACGATTCCTTCTGAAATGACCCTTCTAATATTGTTAATATTAAATAAATATCATAAACTTGTTGACATTAATTGTTAATTTAAAATACATAAATAATATATTCACTGACATTTAATTTTACTTTATTTAATTCATTCATTCACTTGCCACTACAGATTTTATTAACATACAGTTTTTGGGGTGAAAACCAGAAAGGGAAAGATTGCTATCTTATGTGAAACTGGACATTATTTGTATCACACGGAAACTAGTCTACGCAACAGACTATCGTTCTAGTCTGGCTAAAATCATATTTACATTAAGGGCTAAAGAGATACTATTATCCGTCATGCTGACGCTTATTTTCCTAGACGACTGTCCACACTAGGCAATTATCAAAGCCAACGTACATCTGGTATCCTTGGCAAGATGTCTCCAATTTTCACGTGGTGCACATTTTTCCCAGTCTGTACCGTTGCCGATTTTTATTTTATTTTATTTATGTTGCATTAACAATATTTAATTGAGAAAAGTATATAAATTTATTTTATCTAGTTTTCATATTATTTAAAGATTTATTTTTAGGTACACTACTGGCAAGTGAGAAAGCTTTAAAATGACATAGCCATCACATTTTAGCCTGGCTACAGTTTAAGAAATTAGCAAAGTGTCTGCTATTTGAAAAACCCTTGTTTAAAGGTCACCCATTTCGAAGTTCAATGGGCCAAAATGAGCCTCAAATGAAAAACAAATAATTCCTATTTAATTAATATTGCGTCACAGTTAAAATATCACTGAATGTTGCAGTCAGAAATGAGAAATAAGAATAAAATAATGCATAGAAAAATAAAAAAGGCAATATACTAGTATGTTTATGATTTGTAATTAAATTTTGCCACTGAATTTTATTTTTATATTGTTTATTTTTCATCTTTACAACAACAATAAACTGCGGCAGCTTTTTTTTTTAAACACTTTCTCTTATAATTAATTGATAGTATTGTAGTGTAGCAACTGATATGAAATCAAAATATCGTAAAATAATGCATAACGTTACTTTATTGTAACTTATTAACCATATCTAAATGTAAATAATTTAACACTCATATTTCAGACAGTTATTTGAAAAAGTAGGAGATTTATTGCTATAAACGCTTTACGTTAAAACGCATTTAATACTAAATATAAATACGTAGTTGAAATGCTTTTTTATATACCTATGATACTATCATGTAGAAATTATTTTTTTATCGGTTAGCAATTTTTAGGTGGTGGGAGGGAGGGGAACAGTCAAATTCACGTTAAAACCCTATCTATAATATTTCGATACTGTATTGCTACTCTATGAGTTGTAGGTAGAATTCTCTCTCTGTGTGTGATAGACGATATTCCTCTAGAGACGCTTACTATCAATATCATTACTTACTATATAGGAAGTGGCAGCTATCAGATGACCAATTATCATAGTTCGCGGAGTAACAAATTAAGACTGCCAATAGTAAAAAGGAGTTGTAATGATTAAATCATCAGATGACATCGCCATTTTGCAAACCCTAGGTGACCCCTATGTCTATCATGCCCATGGAATAATAATACTATAATAGTAATAATATCTCTATAGTAGACTGTACTACTGTATTGTATTGTAAAACTACTGTATTGTCATACAGTAGTTTTATTAGTACTATATCATCCTGTCGCGAAGGCGACAATAGTTATTATTGAATAGGTGAAAGATAGAAAAAAAAAAAAAAAAAATTAGACATATTTGTAAGAGTTTTACTGCTTCATGAACGGAGAAAGAAAAGATTTTTAAGGGGTGCTACTGATAGCAATAGGTGCGCTATTATTTTACTATTGGCAGTCTTAGTTTTTGTGGTTAAACGTCATTGATTTTTAGACTGGGTTTGACCTGCTGCAACCGCAAATGTCCAGTCCCGAGCCGATGAAAAGAAGTGCTGAATGGAAACCATTGATAAGATATGCTCGCACAGGTATTGTCAAGACTTGTCGCTGCTTTTGAACCTGGTGGACCTAACACGTCCACCGCAGGCTAAAGTACCATAAATGTCATGTTCCCAATTGATGAAAAAAAGGTGTTGAATAGACACTTTCGGGAATAGTTAGATTCTCGCAGGGGTGCCCAGCGTTCTGAAAACTTATTGCTATTGTTTATTTGTATGCATCATTTTGAAATGCCTGAGACCACATACCAGGAAATACAGGTAGGTCAGATAAAACTCTAGATAAGAAAGTCGTCTCGAAGGCTACGATATACGTAAAATTGGTATATTTAAAACAGACGCATTTAATTCTAATGTTGGTCACTGAATAAATACAACTGCTTGTTTTTACGTAGAAATTTAACCATTTTTTTATCATTTATTTACTTAAATACTGAAACATTTGAAATATAAATGCTTCATTTTTTTTTCTTAATTAACGGTTTAAACGAGATTTTTTTTTTTTTTTTTTTTTTTTTTTTTTGCAATTATATAAGCAGGGTGATTCAGCAGTCATGAGACAGACTTTGAGGGGCGGTTGTGCAATTTATTAAAACATTCATTTTTTGTATAGAAACGTATGGTCAGAAGTGATGCGTTGAGGAACGATCATACTTTCAAACGAATTTCTCGCAACAGCTACTCACAATGTCAGTGTGACGAGTTTCAAGTCCTCTGACTGACAATCCCAATGCGAACTCTGATTTATTCTTACTCTGTGTTTGCAACTGTATTTTAATTTATAGACTGCACTGAGGACCTCGTTGTACGATAATCCTTTGCGGCTGTAAGAATGCGCCTAGTATCTTTGGAATTTTTGGCCAATCACACCTTCGACTCAACCATGTATTACTGTGAGTGGTCACCATTTTGCGTATTCATTGTAAACATTGAATCGAAGAAGCACTATGCATTGAGATTATTAATAAATATTTTCCTTTGCTTGTTTCATTTTTTTTGTGTCCATGCCTCAACAAGTCTCATATTACATTCCTATCAAAAATTATGTTTCAATAATACCACTCCTGAAAGTTTGGCCCATAACCATTGAGCCACATATAGATAGATAGATATAAAGGATGCTACCCATCATTTCTACACATCTCCAGAAGTTGGACATGGGATAAAACCCTGGCTGTTCTTTGAAAGACCTCGTCATGTGGTTAATGACAAATATTTACTGGATATATATCCGATTATGATATTAAAAAAAACCTGCTTCCTTTGAAACCTTTTCACCTGTTTATCCAACAAAGATATTTTTATGAAGAGGCAGAGCTCGTATTGCCCAACTACAAAAGAGTCTTCCCGCTTTACTTAAATTCAAAAGACACAATTCCTCTTTTCGGGCATCCACCCTTCTTTATATTTTTTTTTTTGGTCTCGAATCCCTCTCAGACTAAATGGGCCCTCCCCCTTTTGGTTGCCCCCGCACTCACTCAGCAGACGAAGATAAAACATTAAGAAAAAAACTAATAAAAACCCGAGGGAGGAGAGGAAAGGACTCTCGTATATATTGCAATTTCCCGTTGAAAGTGTGCGATGAGAACAATCCACAGCCCCTGCCATAAAATTATATGAGCCTCGGCTCCAAGCCTGCTATCGCTATGTACGCAGAAAGGGCCATTTGACCTTGACTTGTTTATCCCTTGAGGTCAAATGGTTTTCTCGCCGGTGCAGTGCAGCAAGCATCCGGGGTTCCTTTTTTTTTTTTTTTTTTTGCTTTTTAGTGGTAAGGGGAGGAGAATTGTCTTTTAGCATTTTGTGAGTTGAGTCATGTAAAAAAATTTCCCCTTATTTTACGCACTGTTTCGTTTTGATAAGTGACGCTGGCTGAGCTGTAACAGCAGCAGCATGTTATCATTCAGTCTCCGCCGAGATGGAAGCTACCGCTCATAAAACGCGGCAGAAGACGCTGAAAGAAGCTATCTGTTTACAAATCCCCATCGAAGAAGCTTCTTGACTGCTGAGAGCGTCACAAGATGCGACCCGATGAGGCTGAACTGAAGAACGAGCAGTTTTTTTTTTTTTTATTTCCACTTCTCTTGGTATTGGAGGCGCCAAAATATCACATCGTTTCCTAAATCTGAAGTTTATAGCTTATTTTGACAGAAATAATGAATTATTGCCATCTCCAATAGATATCTGTTCCTGAAACAATATGCTGTTCACATAGCTGTCAAAAGATCCTTAATTAATTATATATTTTTTTTATGAAATCTGTAGATTTGTATAAACAAGAAGAAAATATATACGGCACTTTATTTATCTGTTGACATTATGTGTTTCGTAATAAAGAACTCGATTCAATGATTTAGAGTATTTAAGTATATAAGCAAAGCAACAAAGCCTGATCAGAAATTTTTATATTAACTATAGATTATATTCAATGACAATGGAAATTGGCGAAGAAGATACAATTTTTAACTTTACAAACTTTTTACAGATATTGACATTCTAAAATTTGTTAAATTGAACAAAATGAGATGGGCCGGTCATCTTATGAGAGAATGGAAAGTGATAGAACTGCTTTGAAGGTTTTCAATGTAATCCTTTTTGGACAACAACCAAGGGGAACACCGAAAAAGAGATGGGTCGATTGTTTAGACTATGATTTTAGTTAATATTATTAAGATCAAAAACAGGAGGTCCACGGCTAAGAGAACAACCTGGCTGGATCTTTTAAAGAAGGTTAAGGCCCACAACGGGCTGTCGAGCTAGTTATGATGATACTAGATTATATTATTCTAGTTAGTAATATAGATAAAGTTATTGACACTAAAATATTAGCCATTATTCCTTGGATATATAATAAAAGAAAGATGTGAATATATGTGTGCTTTTGTGAATTTATCAAAAAAAAAAAAAAAAAAAAAAAGGAGGAGGGGGCAGATCTCTTTGCATGCAATTATGAATTCAAAGATAAATTCATCTATCATAGCAATTTAAGTTTTTTTTTATCAAATATCCAAAAACTTTATTATAAGATATGATTGTATTATGAGAATACATTTAATAGTAAGATGATAACGCATAGTAAGCGCCATGAAAACATAATTTTTTAAACGTATTTAATCATCTTTAACTTGAAGATTTGAGTTCTTTTTATCCGAAATACTTTACAGTTTAATTCCACTGTGTGAAGATGTATGTAAAGAAAACATTGAATAGCTTACAATTTGTGGCCTTTCTGGGAACATCTCAGAAGTTTTGATAACACCTCAATTTCCGAGATCTAGAAAAATATCTTGTTTCTGGAAGCGGCGTCTATTGAGACGAAGGCATTGTAAATGCCTTGATGAAATGATATTCATTATATGACCATGATAATGCATTATATCATAATGATAAGAGCTTATAGTCTCTTTTCTGCGGTATTTCTGAGACACCTCGGAGATCTTGACAATACCTCTATTTCTATGGTTTAATAAAATATTTAAATGCTGGAGGCTGTGATCATTGAGACGAATGCCTTGTATGTGCCGTGATGAAATGATAAGTATTGCATGATAATGATAATATTTGTGATATTTAATGATAATGCCGGTTATTTCATGATAAGAATAAGGCATTGCTAGTGTCGTGAGGTTTTTTATACGCATTTAATCACGTTTAACTTGAAGACTGTCGTCTTTTTAAACGAATACAAATTTAAGACCATACAGTCTGTATTCTGCGGTCTTTCTGGGAACACCTCGGAGGTCTTGGCAAACATCTTGATTTCCAAAGCTTAGAAAAGTGCTAATTGCCGCAGGCTGCGTCCGTTGCGCGACACATTTCTTCGGAAATCCACAAAGGCTGTAAATTGTGAGCGTCTAACAAAGAGGGGGACAAGACAGAGATAGCGTTTCGGTGAAACAGGTTACGAAGCTTTTAAGTCGAAAGTGCTGAGAATGGCTTTTTGTTAAAAGACATTCCTTATTTGTGAGGAATAACATTGAATTCTTCCAACTGAAACTTCATCGGCTAAGGTACACAGAGAAGGATTACTAAAAACATTGATGAATATTGATAACAAACGTTTTTTGTAATTACGTAAATTCCCTTTTTTTTCGCAGTCTAAAAGCAAAATAATAATAATAATAATAATTACAATAGCAATGAAATGAAGCTTATCTTTCTTTATACTATTTCATTTATTCATAGCAAAATAATTAAAAAAAAAAATTATCGATGTTCATGAATAACTATGAAAAAAGTATAATTATTAAAATTCTGTTCATTATAAGATAAAATGATTTTAGAAAGCTTATCTGTATCTTTTATCTGTAAAAGTTTTTAAAGCTCATGTGGAATTTTCATTTCTAATTTTCAGAGAACTTTTATCTCTTTAGATCTCAGCAAAATTGTATCAGCAAACTGATTGTTATAGGGACACTACTTTTCTAAAAAAAATGTCATAAAAAGTTAAACACGAAGGCTAATATAATGTTTTAAAAATGAATTAACTATTCATTTATAATAACATTTTGGAAACATCAGTGACTAAAAATGTTGATTTTATAAAGCAGAAAAGAATTTCCTATGCGCAAAAATTTTGCGCTCTTAAATAAAAAGGAACTCGGCTCAAAAATATATTTTTTTTTTTTGAAAATAATTGTAATTGATTTCTTTTAATACGGAAGAATATTGATGCAGAATTGATTGTTCTATTATTGATTATTGTTTGACTACTGATTTATAAAATGTTACATATTTTTAACTCGATTTGCGGAATTCATGTGCAATTGCCAATGTCAATGTGATGTTTGAAACAAGGAGTTACACTTACATAGATTTTGTACTTCATGTCAATGTTTTATCCAGAACATGAAACATTTGCTTTTGAAGTACTGAAATTATAACGTTTCGAATTAAAATAAATATCATAATTTCATGCAATGCCCAATATAATTTTGTTAATTAAAACTGGCATAATTTCAATTTTAATTCGCTAGACGAGAAACTATTATTTTATTTTATTAAGTAAATTAAAAAAATAAATTGGATATTTCGAATTTAGCACTATAAGTATTAGGGTTTTTAAAATGCCAAATTTATACATTTCTCGGACAAATTTCTTTATTACATGTAATTAAATATGCATATTGATTAAAAATTACTTAACACACATAACAGTTATCATAATTACTATATATGTATTCGAGAATTTTTTAAAAATTAATAGTCCTCTTGAAAAAAAATTTTCAATGAAAAAAAAAAAAAAAAGCAACTTTATAATTTAAAAAAATTTATAAGCTATTGAATTTTTGCATTCAGTTGTCTTAATAAGAATAATAAATAGTGTTTTGATAATTAGTATTAAAAATTAATATATTGAAAATGAAAAATGATCTGTCATTACAAATGACAATCGTTTCACTGTCATTACAAATTCATAAATACTATAACAGCATTGATAAGAATTCTAATAAAATAAAAATTAAAGTAAATTATACATAGTTAATAATCATCAACACTTCGAAACATTATAATTCATTTAATTATGTTGTATTTTCATAATATATCTAAATTTTTAAAGCTATTATCTTAACATCTAATGATTTTTTTGCCTTTTTTTAAAGAAAAAGAATAAAACGATAATTATCATATTTGTTTTCGGGACGCAAAACAAACTTGATAACCATCGTTGCAAATATAAATAACAGCAGCAAAATATTTTTATTCAATCATTATTCAGTAGCAAACATTTAAATTTAATGTTTGCTGCTGCATAATGATTGAATAACAGCTAAACATGTAATAAATCGTTATTCTATCCAACAACATGTAGCAAATTAACAATGAGAAAAATATTTCCAGTCATCTCAGTCATAACTGCGCTCAGATCAAAAGATAATTTATTCCAAACTAGTATTGCTCAACAATCAGCGATAAGTATTTATTAATCGTTCTTCCATTGACTTCCGATGATGAATACGACCTGATTCAACTTCAACTCGCTTCGATAAATATTCAAATGAATTTGACTGTAAACAAATATTAATTGAGCATCCATCAATTTTAATTCTTTTATTATAAACTGTCTTTTTAACAGTTTTTTTTCAATCAAATTTTATGATGTGGTTTTACACATAAATAATGACATTGATCACATTATATAACTAATATTTGAAAACATTTACTAAATACTTCATTTTTTTACAAGTTTCAAGGCTTTAAATTCAAAAATGTTTCATTAAAATGAAATTGAACTAATATGCGAAGAAAATTTAAAAGGTTACAGTTTTTATAATAATTATATTTAAGGTTATAGATATTATTATGGTTTGATAAAATAAGCTATAAGACGTTTTATAAATATTTCGATTGAAAATTTAATACCAGGAATTCCATTTTCAATAATATGCTTGTTTGAATAAGTGTTTCACTAAAGTTAGCTCTTTAAGAAACAATATAGATTTTAATATCTTGAGGGTATGCATTTTCTCATTATTAAATATTTTCATCTTTTGCTGATTTCTAGACGTCCTTTTTAAGCTTTTTATTTTATATTTTTATTTGATGTGGCTGTTTTTTTTTTTTTTTTTTTTTTTTTTTAACAATATTTGTATTAAATAAACATAAATTCTTTCAAATATAGATGCACATTTCAAAGAAGGAAAGGACAAATACTATAATAGCAGATCGGGGCCTGATGGCTAGCGCTTTGTAGCACATGTTTCGGGTTCGAGACCCAGCGGTGCCACGGATGAGACCAGAACCCACTTTAAGCCGTAGGTCCCGGTCTCATATGATCGTAGAGCGTCACAGAGCCCAGTCAGACTTGTAACTGTAAAGGACAAACTCAGCTCTGGGCACAGTGATGTGGTGTGGTGTTGTAGTAGCAGTTGTAGGTGTTGTAGTATAATAACAGATCAAAAGAGAAGGGGAAAAAATGTAAATTACGTGTATTCATAAAATAAAAATATATATTGTACATATAAAATTCAATAAATATATGTTAGTTTTCTTAAAATTGGTAAGAAAACATTTTAAATTCGATATAAATTGCTTATATTAGCAAAATTGTGAGAAAATAAACCGAGAATAATTGTGGCTGCATTTTTTTTCGTACACCTTATTTATCGAATTTTATTTATTAAGATATATTAAGCTCTTATGCAAGTTCGAAATAAGTTTAAAAGTAGAATGCCTTTCTAAAGTTTAATGCATTCATAAATGCATATAAGGATTTATATTTGCAGATATCAAAACCTAATTAAAATATAATTCATTTGCTAAGAAACTTTACAGTATGTTTTGGAATTTCTCTGTTTTCTAATTTTTCAATCCCCCTTTTTTTTTTCTCCTTATCAAAACTTACCGAAATACACCAAGATATTTTTATATTTGCTAGTATAAAAGTTATCATAATTAAAATATTTTATATGTATTTAAAGTACTTACAGTGTAAATGATGTAGTTCAGCTTCACGAATAACAATTTCTATACACATTTTTTCTTGGGAATTGTTTACCTCATCATTATTTCGTAAAAAACATAAACATTATTAATTTTTCCGAGCATGTCCGAAAGATATTATTAATATCCACTTGATCGCAAGATCGTGCAATGGGTGATAGAAAATGATTCCAAAAAAAATGCTGCACAGCAACTTTTTCAATTAATTAACCACAAGAAGAAAAAATGAAAATATATGATCTTTTTGATAACTTCACCTCTCATATCAAACGACTATTTTTTTCCCCAAACCCGAATTTCACTTCGGTCTATTCATGCTTTCTTTTTCCCTTTCTGTCTTCACGTATGGTCAACAAAAGTGGAAGCCTCCCATTGGCTAAGAGTTGGATTCCCGGAGGGCGCTGGTTTCAGTGCGCATCACCTTCTACTCATTGGGATTACCGCAATTGGCATCTTATTGCTAGAAACAGAAAAAATTAAACTATTGGCGGGAATCGTCTCGTACGATTGTTCGAATTGTTCTATTTTTTTTGTTCCGATTGGAATTGAAGAATTATAATAAATTACTTTAACTTAAATTATAAATACAATTTTCTGAAAATGCATCTGGCAGCAATTCAAGAGAACTTGCAACAGTTCTTATTTAAGTTAAAAAAACTGTTGCCAACAGAAAATATATAAGCATTATAATAAATAAGTGTCATTCGATATAACCCTCCTAATATTAAAATATACAATAATTATATCACCTGGTCTAAAGAAACTAAGTACTTAGGAATTATCCTTGATAGTAAACTTAACTACAGATCGCATATCTACAACCTTAGAAATAAATTCAATACTCAATTTAGAATTCTCTACCCTTTAATCAATAGAAATTCAGCTTTACCTCTTAATCTCAAAATTCTAATATATCTCTCTTATCTTCGTCCAGTATTAGCTTATGCAAGCCCAGTTTGGGGTTCTGTCGCGCGTACAAATTTTGAAATTATTCAAAGGCTTGAGAACAAAACTCTTAGAATGTTAACGAATTCACCCTGGTACTTTCGTAATGACGATATTAGACGAGCTCTCTCGATTCCAAGTTTAAGACAATTTGTTCACAAAATTTCTACTAAATTCGATAATGATATGCGAAAAATTAATAACCCTGTATTAAATATCCTACAAAATTACGATTATGATATTTCTTCCCGCAAACACAGCAAAAGACCTCGCACTGTTCTAAATATTTTAAATTAATTCCTTACAACTGCCTAGACGAAAAAAAGTTCGCTTTTCTCCTAATTTGTCATTCGGGGTTATTACATGCAACTGATTCCATCAACATCTACATTTTTGATATTTTTCATTTTATAATTTTATTAAATAAATAATTCTCTTTTAAAAAAAAGGGCATTTAATTATCTATTTTGCTTATTAACTCAAAGGGCATGAGACCACCGCTATGTTTCAACATTTTACAAAGAAGGAGCTAGTGGCCGCTACGCGGCCAAGGATCTCCGTAATAATCTACAATAAGTGTCATTCGATGAAATTTGTTTGTATACAAAAATTACCAGATTTTTATTTAAATTATTGATTTTAATTATTATTATCGAAAAATGAAAATAATATTATAACTCTTCATATATCACTTTCATTGTCAAATATTTTGAAGTTAAATACGAGTTGTTTGAGTTATAAAAGAGATAATAAATGACCAAGGCACTCCGTGAACTTAAATGATGATGATGAAAAGAGATAATATTAAAACCCAAATAAACAGTTTTTGATATTCATATTTTGATATACGCAACAGAAATAATGTTTTATTTAAGTTAACTAAAAATTTATATGCAAAAAAATAAGGAAGTCAAAGGTTTAGACTTGTTTATTTAATTTAAATTGTATAAATTTGCTAAACAGAATCTTGTCGTTTATTTCTTTTGCATATATTTTTTTTTATACATCAGAATATTTTATAATTTTTTTTAATTAGAAATTGTTGCCATTTTTATAATATAATAAATTCTATTCTGATAATTATTATAATTTATTTATTTAGATAAATTCGTTTATATAATTTGAGTCCCAAAAGAAGCTTGAATCAAAGTAATTTCATTCTAGAGTTTTTCACTTTTTAAATTAAATTTTCTTTAAATAAAAGAATAATTTACATCTAAGATTTTTGAGTTATAATAAGAATACACAACTAAAGAAATGCTACTTCAACTGGTGCAGATTTTTTGTCCACTTGTTGCATTTTTTGTTGAGACTGTCTTTCAGAACCTGTTTGGCGTCTGAAATGCGCATTTGGCGACGAAAGCACTCGGTCTTCTCTATAGAGGGAGCCCCAACAGCACCAGCTCATGGCAAACCTGTAACCTCTTGCTTTCAGTCCCAACGAAACCCGTCATACGAGTACACACATTGGCTTCTCTGTCTTCGTGCTGTTCTGGTCCTCGTTCGCGTCTTGTAAATTGTCTCAAGGAAAATTTGTTTATTCTCAGAAAATTAGAAGACGCAACAAATTCTGCAATCTTATTTGTAAGAACGGTTGATATTTAAAAACGTGATGTGGACTAACGATACTGAAAAACGGTAGTTGCTCCGGTTTGCTTGTCATTCAATTGTTGGATTGTACCGCTGGAAAACATGCAATGGATTATACTTGCTGCTTGCCTTTTGGCTGTTTTCGAGTGTATGCCGGGTATGGTGTCTACGGCGAGGTTAGCCGACATATATTGGAACTCCTCAAACCCCATGTAAGTATTTTTTGACTGTATTAAATACGGATTTATCACTGTGGAATGTCGGATAGGTTTTCGCTGTCATTCTTGAGGCATTGCCTTACCTATGGCAGTGTTAAGGCAACAGGTTGCTAGAGCGGCGAATTGTTGTTTTTAATTTTCTTTTTTTTTTGGTCTGAAAATTTATTTTGATCCGAAAAAAATTAAGGGTTTTGGATGTGAAATGTTAATTAAAAAAAAAATATTTTGTAACGATGAGACATTTCACAAAATGTTTTTTAAACTCAACTTTTATTTATTCTCGTTCAGTATACTCAGTAGTTCGATTTAAAAATCAAACATTTACATAAATCAGGAAGTATTAATTAGGTAAAAATTCTTGTTGTGAAAATGTGAAGTTTTGTAAATGGTAAATTTAAATAAACAACATCGACGCATATGGATTGACAATATTCAAATGTTTCAAACTGAATTATTTTGAAAGTAAAGGAAATAAAATTAAAAGAAAGGAAAATGTTTTTAAACGTAGCTAGTTTTGTTTTGTTTATTTTTTTTTGCTTTTTATCTGTGAATATTATTTTTTCCCGATTCGAACCTTAAAAAATTTGTAAACATATGATTCCAGACTGATGATATTTATGTGATTAATTTTGTTAGTTTAATGTGATGCGATTTCAAAATAAATATAGTGCTGTAAAATGCTTATAAAATGGATAATATTTTTCATTTAAATAATTTAATTATTTAATTTAATATTTTTTTCAAAATATATTTTCGAATATTTTTCCATTTACTTTTTAATTGAAAATGATCATATATACAGCTTTCTAAACAATTAAAATATATGTTGTCATTGTTTTAATCTTAAACTGATAGAATTTCTGTTTTAGGGCAATAATGAAATATTAATATCAATTTAAACAATTAATATTATTAATACAATTGATATCATTATTAATGCAATTAATATCAGTAGCTAAAAATGTATTTTTAAGAAACAAGTATTGATCTTAATATTTAAATAAGCTTTAATTTTAAATAAGATGAAAAGAATATATGAAGTAATATAAAGATTCCTGATATACTAGGTACTTTCTTAAATTAAAGAAATGTGTTTAAGTATATAAAAAGGTCTTTTCATTTTTAATACATTAATAAATTATTGACCTTTTCTTAACATCCGAAAAATAGTTTCTTTGAGTAATAGTTTTGATTTATTTAAATTTGTTGAATTCAATGTAACTTTTTTTTTTATTATAATGTCAAATCATCTTCATTGGTTATTGAACAATCCATTCTTAAATTAATTTAAGTGAGCACTTTTTTTTTTATATTTCCAAACTAGGACTAACTTTTTTAAGCATTTCCCTATAATATTTTTAAATATTTTCTCATCATAGTTGAACATACATTAAAAAAAAAAAAAAAAAAAAAAAAAAAAAAAATTTCTAATATTGAACCAGATAATTGAATTTAAATATTACATTATATATATTAAAACAGTTAAACATTAACTTTGCTTACTTTATCTCTAAAGTAAATATTAGTTTATCTCTAAAGTAAGCAAAGTTAATGTAAAACTGTTTTATAATAAATATATTCTAAAACCAAAGTATATATTATAAAAACCAAAAATATTTTCTTAAACAAATAGAGAGTGGGATGTAGAATGATAACTCTTAAGGATTTTGGGGTGAACTATAAGAAAAAATAAGTAAAATACTAGATTATTTTGTTTGATTTTTTGATGAGTGCTATAAAATACACTACAATATAATAATAATTTTTATTTGTATAGCACAAATTATTATTGAATGAGTATAGAAATGTGTGATGAATTAAGTTAAATAATAATTTAGATTTTTAAATATTTTTCCTGAATTATTTTGTTATTTGCATTTTTGCTAATTAAAAATAAGAAAATAAACTTCGTAATATTAATAATAATAATAAAAAAAAATCACCCACTCGTGAATTTTTATGTTTAGGAAAAATTATGTATTTTTATTCTGATTTGTTCTTATAAGTATACCAATAATATTCATATAGGTAAAAATTAGTTTTTTTTTAAGTAATATCAATTCTAGCTGATATAAAATGTTAAGCAACATGGTACATAATTATTTCAAATTAATGTTTCTCTATGTTGTATGCTACCATATACCCTTTTGTGATTAAAAACAGAGATTACTTCCACAATACTTTTCATTTGTTATAATGTTAACTGCCTTTCTCTCAAACTGTAACAAAAGACAACAAATAGCTTCCTTTTTGAATAGTGATGGGTAAATAAATTGTCTGAATTCAGTGCTCTCACTCTTCTGTTATATCATGTACACATGTTGATAAATATTCTGTCACGAATTCCATTACTGCCTTTTGTCCAATTTTCGGAAAAGTTTTGATAAATCAATATTCTAAATTTGCATTCTGTCCATAGAGATAAAGTATTACTCCCATCTACTTATTAAATTACTCGGATTTTCTAAAGAATAGGTTGATAAAATATTAACCACTCAAATTGTTGCTGAACATGTCATGAATTTATAGCTATTTAAGTATAAAGTATTTCATTTGCTTTTTTTTTTTGTAGAATTTTTTATAAAATTGTTTTTCCATTATTAATATTAACGTATAACAAATTATTAAAATTTACAATTTAAGATTACATTGATAAAATTTGCAAAGTTCAATTACATTGAAATTGACTAAATGTAAAATATATAATTTTTAATTTTTTTATTTAAAATCATTTGTTTTTTATCATTTAAATGTGTATCGTGTGCCTTTGGGCTGGCGGAATTAACTTATTCTGACTTATCATTTAAATGTTTAAATGAAGATGCATCCTTAACAAGTACTAAAAATAAACACTAACTAATAAACAATAAACACATTTATTAAGCCATAAAAAGTTTAAACAATCTAGACTAAATAGTCTCAAAAGTCAATCCATTTAATGCTTGTTTCTCAATATATACATATTGATTAACTTTAAAAACATTTAATTAGATTATTAGCTATAATGCTGAGATTGAACAAGAAGAAAAAAAAAAAATTTCCAAATTAGCTCTTGTTGTTTATTTTCATAATGTGATATGTGATCTTCATAATATAAATATTGTTGAGAATTTTTAATTGAGATTATATGATGCAAAAAAGGTAAAAATATATTGTAAATAATTATTTTGGTGCAGATTAGTTAAAGTTTCTTGTGCCATAAAACGGTAGCAACCTACTTCAAAATATTACTTCTGTATTACATTCAACTAAGTTATTTTTTTTTTTTTCTTACTATTTATTCAACTGCATAAACTTTTTGTTTATTTCCTGTGTGAAAGATTTTTATAAATATTACACTCTCATATTAAAGTATTCTCTGAAAAAGTTTCATTTTGAAATCTCTTTTGGAGTACTTGTTTACTTGGAATTTAAACATGTATTTGCGGTAACGTTTCATCACATAATTAAATTACTCACGTTTAGCTATTTCCTTCCCTCTAGGTAATTGCTCGGTCCTCTATATTCATATTCCCTCCTTTTAAATTGCCTTTTAAGCTTCACCTTTTCAAGTTGATTTTTAAGACTCATAATCTCTTATTCTGAAGTTAAGAGACATTTTAAGTTAATGGACAAATAAACCCTCGAGAAAATTTCTAAATAAACTTCTGTAACTTCAAAGTGAAAAGGTTTAAAAGAATCCATTAGACTTAATTATCAGATGGAAATCTTCTGTCACAAACTTTGTGTCCGTTGAAGATTCTAACTCCTCCCTCCCACCCTCATTCTTTTGCCATGGTTGCTACTATTTGTTATCGGTGTGAGCAAAAAGGGTAAAACGAAATGTTTGTAAGGGAAAAAAAGAACTACAAATTAGCTGCCGTTTCTTTTAAAAGATGGGTAAGCTTTAACCCTCTTTTAATCAGTCACCCTAATGGCTAGAAGCCTGCCTAAGATAAATGGATCCCCCACCTTCCCTTCCTGTGTTCTCTGGTTTTTCTGCCCCTACTGTGAAGGTCAGTTTCCCAGAAATGGTAAGAAGTGATTTGTATGGGGGTTTGTTGTGATTGACATGGAGTGGGGTGAACATGAATGTAGGTTTTAAGTTCTTTGTCCCTCATCTGATTTCCTCCTGTCCATCTCCCTGTTAAAACTGCTTGGTGGGTGGTTTTCCTGTGTCTAATGGAAATCAATCTTATGATGACGAAGCGTAAATCTTGGTCAAGGGAATAATTAGTCCAATTGATTTTTTAAAAACATTAAAAAAAAGAAATATTTTAAACAATGATATATTACATTGATTTTCAAAGTGCTGTAGTATAATTGCATATTAATTTTTATAAATGAAATATTTTATAAATTTGTTGGGATTGGCATGCAATAACACTATTTTCCATATTGGTAACCTATGAAACCTGACTATTGCATTGAATTTCATATCTAATGCATCCAATATTGGGCGTGGTCACGTTTTTTTGATTTATTTCATATAAGAATTTGGATATAATAAAAGTTCAGCTTTGATTCTTTAAATAAAAAAAGCACGTTTAAGAAAAATACAATCAATATTTCAACATATATCTATCATGCCAAATTATAATCATAAACTATTATGTCTGATGCAGTGTTATTGACTTGTTTGAAACTTGTTTTTTAAAAGAATTTTTGTTTTAGAATATTTACACCTGTAAAGTAGGCAATGATTTTTTTTAGAAATTCAATTCTCATTCTTTTACAATGAATGTTTTGAAAAATTATGATCATTTTCATTGGGTTCTTTTTTTTTTTTTTTTTTTTTTACATTCTAAATGGTCCCAAATTGTTTGCCAATATTCAATCGTTCAGTTGAGTCTAAAAAAAAAGTTTGATTCTTTGTTATTAAAGTTGTCTGCAAATTTTTTTTATCATTCAGTTGTTATAAAACTTAACGTTACGCAATAATTTATTCTTAAACTAATCTCATCAATCATATTTTAAAAGTCAAAACATCTAAAAGCTAAAATTTTATTATTCATCATAGGGGAAAAAAAAAAATTCTTCATTTAAATGTATTGATTGGTGCTCCTATAAGATTTTGCTTCTGAAAAGGAAATGAGAATGAAAAATATTAAAAATCGACTCCCCCTCCTTATTCCCCTGTCACGCATTATTTTGAAATGTGTATTATCTGTTTGAACCGCATGACTGAGGTAAATCCATGATCATTATTACCGCCTTTTTCGTTCAGTTGTCGAACACTTAGCAAAATTTGCGTATGTATTTGACATGCAGAAAAATGTACCTTTTTTTTCACGTGGAACAATTCTAAGCAATGATATTACATTGCTTTTTAAAAATACTCTTGTTCCTGTCTATTTAATTTTTGATAATAAAATATTTTAGAAATTTGACTCAATTGGTATGCCCATTTTGCCTTTTTATGTACATTAATAATATACAAAGCATGACTTAAACGGAATTCAAATACCAATTTTATATAAATTTCAGTTCAGCCAATATAGCGAGTGATCACGCTTTTGGTTTATTTTCTGCAAGCATTTATGAATATAAAAGTTAATATTTGATTTTTAAAGAAGCATGTTTTTTTTTTTTTTTCTTCCTCCAAATACGATTTATTGATGCCAAATTATACAAACAAATTATTTGATAATACTATGTTATTAAAAATTTAGATCTAGAATTTTCAGTGTTAAAAAACTTGATTAAATTTGAAGAAAAGATGATTTAAATGTAATAAAACAAATGATTGTCCCATTAATTTAGATTAAAATATGTCTGCTTCAAATGCATTTTTATTCAAGTAAGATGTGGGTAATTTTTATGATCGTGAGCATTTACTACGCTTCATATTAAAGTATTGAAATAACGTCAAGACCGAGTTGATTTCATTACTTCAATTCAAAATAGTGCTACCGCAATCCTAATTTTTCTTTTCTCCAAGAATTCTAGAGGACAATTCCTCACCCCCTATAATCTTTCAGAAACACGTTTTGAGAGTTTTCCCACAAAAGCGTTGTAATGAAAAACCATTAAAAATGGGTTCCGATGCATGATACTTTCTGTACACTACCTGTAACCCCTAATCCTATTTGATCCGCCTTTTACCAAAGTAACCGACGTCAAAAGTAATAGAAACTTGAGAATGTAAGTACTTGCCTCCCCCTCCACTCGTTCTTTAGAAAAGGGATTTGTAGAGAATTTTTCTCATGAGTTAAAAAAAAAAAAAAAAAGTTTCATCCTATAAGTTTATAGTGTGTAGTGAATCTAATTCGTATGGTTGTGATGTAAATCTGATTTAGAAGTCTTTCTATAGATTTTTTTCCTACTTCATGTTGTAATATAGAGAATGAATAAATATTATAGAATAATTGATCTTCATATGATCTTGATATTTATTTTTTTTTTTTTAAACATCGGTTGGTGAATCCGTGACATTGTGAAAACATTACTTAATTTTTTTTTTTTTTTTTATATTTTTTATACGGGATTTGCGAAATATGTAAATTTCTCCTGTATTTCATAATTGTATGCTTTCGAAAGTTTCATTTTTAATATTTTGTTTACTTCGATTGTGTTATCTATGCCACTGTCTTTTCCGATTAGATCGTTGCTAATTTGCCATCTTTTCATATTCGTCGAACTAAATGAATTATAACGAACTATGAATTATAACTAAATTGTAAGATGAGGCATTGAATGCATATGTCCAAGACAGTAAACAAATTCCCAAAGTGCTTATCCAGAAACGCAAAATTCTTTTTTTCCTATCTGATGGTATATTGCTAATCTATCCCTATTACAATTCACCGAATTAAGTGCTTATTTCTAACATGTGAAGTTCAAATATTCGTCCATACAAAATAAAAAGTTCATTATTAAAGATACTAATTTTATAAATTTACTTCATTTTATATAAAAGTGTTAAGAGAGATTTTGTATTCATTTCAATCATCCATACAAACTACTTTTATTGTGAACATAATGAATACTTGTACTGAATAGATACTGAATGCTTTTGAAAGCGCAGTTACTCAATAGCAAAAATTTTATTCTAATAAATAAAGACGAATAAAATGAAACTGCAGAAAATATTAATTTCTCAAGCTCATGAATATTTTTTATCGAAGAGAAGTATGAACAGAATAAAATTCATCTGTTCCTTACTAAATCGAATGAATAATATTTATTGTATTTTTAAAGAACGAAGAAAATAAGATGGGGATGAAATGAAATTTCTATAATGCACCTGAAAGACATTGCATTGTACTTTTTTATGTTCTTGAATAGTATAAATTACTTTCCTGTGCTGTTTGATCCGTCTTAAAAGCAATTAGTTTTACTCCCAATTTTAAATCAGTTTATATTTTTCGATTAGAAATGTCTTCTGAAATCGGTAAGTCAATAAATGAAATGAGTTACGGCACCTTTTATTTCGACATAATCGAGTTTTGATTCTATTTAAATTTATTCAAGAAAATTCTGTCTTTTAGTTCGCATAAAGTCGTTGATAATCTTCACTTGTAATTTAATTTCTAATTTAAATAATACTCATTTCGTCTGTGTTAAAATTGCTTTTTTCGGATCCATAATTGCTTTTACAAAAAGTTAAAAGGGTATTAGTAAATCGATCTTTTAAAAATGTAAATGAAACTCTATAAATTAAATTAAAGGATTGCGCTTAAAAAAAAAAAACTAATCTTTAAATTAAAAGCAAATAATTATTGAATAAAATTCATTTCATACTAGTATAATCCTTCAAACAAGAATGGAGAGAAATTATTTTAAGTTTTTTTTTTTTGTAACACGGCCTTTTAATTTTTATTTTCTATAAGTCACATATTATTATTTTGTTTATTAAAAAGTAATTATTTTTACGTATTATAAATTTCGGTATATTTTAATTCCGGTGATAATCACCTAAGTAATCAATATTGTGGAGTAGCTCTAATGCGATATCCAAGTTTTTCCTATATCCAAATGGGCATTATCATTTAAATTATAATTATGAAAGAAACCACGAATATACTAAAGAATGAAATAAAAAAAAAAAAGAATCTTATAAACTTTTTAATAAATATTATAGTTCTTAAACGAATTAAAAGACATTCTTATAAAAATTCATAATTCGTTCTTTATTTTAATGCATTATTATTTAGAAAATAGTAATTATAAACTGATTCACAGCTGGCCAGAATAGAGTACAAAATTTTCACATATAATTTAACAAGTCCTTTTAAAGCCATCGAGGAAGGTTGCGTCCATAAAAGGGTGCCTTTTAAAAAAGTGAAGGGGTTGTACTAATTCAATTTGTCGGAATCTTTTAGACAATCAGTATTCTAAATGGCTCTATTTCAGCTGAAAGGGTCGTTGTAGTGGAAAGAGCATAAAAGCCTCCCGTACTTTCTCTTCACTTTTTTTTTTTACTTAGGCGATCATCCGAGCTTCAAATGGAGTATTAAAAGGCTGTCTCTTTCAATTATCTCAAAATTACTAATGAAATTGTTCTAGGAAATCGTAACGTTCAATCTCTTTATACTTTTGCATTACTTTTTGTTAGCTCTTTCTGTAAAGTTGGGTTCCATTTCAAGCAATATGCTGTTCTCAAAATATATTAGATTTTTTTTTTTTGATAATTTTAAAGATCGATTACTAACTGCTATGATTTTTCCTATCTTTATATTTTTATTTTCGATAAGCTGCTTAAGAATTTTCTTTTACTGTTATTTCCTATAAAAAAGTGTTGGTTTCAATATACATTTACCACACGAGTCAAAAACAAAAAAAACTGTTGAAAGATGTTTTGGATAGATATGCTGGATTGGAAAGCATTTAAATTTTAAAATGATCGATCAGATTATGTAGCCTTACCTATTGATATGCATATAATTCCATCCTAAACGGCAATTAGAAAGATTGTCAGTTTTGACCGCAGAAGTTTTTTAGGAGCTGTGAATGACTGTATGCGGCCAACTAAATTCTTAACAGGTTTTGACATCTGAAAACTGTTGCAAATTACAACTTGTAACTTTCACAAGTCGTGACTTGGAATGTTGATTAGAATTGAACAAAGACATTTCTAACACTAAGACATCATAAATTCAAATGAGGTGTCATACCCCTTTTCCTCATGGTACTTTTTTTTTTTTCATATGTCAAAAGAGATAACGAAATAAGGTTAAAAACCAAAAAGACAAGTGAAGAGCAGTTCAGTAATTTTTTTACTATGCTGGACTGTAGTTATCATACAGGTAGAAAAAAAAAAAACCTGAGCCATTTTATTCATGTCATACCAATAATAAAAAAAGCTCTAGTGCGATGCTGTTAAGTCAGCCATTATCTATCTAGGTATTATCATTTGAATAATAATTATAAACAAATTAGATACACGGAAGATATAATAATTAAAAAAAAAAAAAAAAAAAAAGATTCTTATTAACTTTTTTAAATAAATAATTTGTTAAGAAACATTCTTCTGAAGAATTCTAAAACTGAATCAAAAATTTTTATGTATTGTTATTTAGTGAATAGTAATGAGCTGTATAATAGATAACTTTCTAATGTTAACTTTTTCAAATGCCAAAAGCGATAACAAAATAAGGTTATAAAAAAAAAAAATGAATGCAGTATTTTTTATTCCGTTTGATTCTAAGACAAGTCAGGGAAAAAAACATTCGAATATTTTTATTCAGTAAGATTTTATTAAATGCCAACGTAGCCTTAAATCTAGTTAGTAAAAAATTTTGTTCACTAAAATATTCAGTGTTGTATTTGTCAGTTGAAATAAAAAATTCTTTTATACAATGGACCTTTGAAAGCTTTTATTCTAACCTGTCTTGAGACGCTTTTAAAATCCCAACCTGGTCATGATCCATACGAGACCTGAAATCCCTTTCCATATCTTGACATTCAATTTAGTCCCTCCATTCTAAATATACAAACCGCCTTTCATGACATTCTGAAAATATCCTCTTGTGCTCAGTTGCCGGCGGCCATCCCCTTGGTGGAGAAGGGGGATTGGAACATTTCATTTTTCTCCCACACATTTCTGTGCATCCGTCATCTTTTAGGAGATAGGATGGAAAGACGGGAATCTCTTCCATGTATTTCCCAAGAAGCCGGGAACATGCTCTCGTTGCTGTTTTGAATAGCTCGATAACAGAGGAGAAATTTGCATGTGCTTGCAGAAGTCGAGTATCTTTGTAACCCTTCTCACAATGTGGCGCTTCTCTTTGTAGCCCGGAGGAAGACAAATGAAAGGTTTCGAAGCCGAGATGAAAAACATTCCGTGATTTTCCGTTTAAACAAATCTGTTCTTACCTAATGCTGACACAAACAGACCGTTCTTGGGAGAAAAGGATCTTTTTGTACAATGTCATTCTTATCAATCGTAAGAAAACAGTTTTTTTTTTTTCTTCTTAAATTTGTTGCCGTACATCAATGGGCCTCGTGTACCGCTTATGTACACTGCAAACAATCCACCAACTCTTGATTAAGGGTCGACTGTCAATAATTGTGCTCTTGAGAATTTGATGTTCTACATTCTGAAAATATTTATCTTATTCCAAAATGTTTACTTTTCCATCTCTGAAATAATCATATGTGATTTCTGTATAATGGTAAAGTAAAAACTGAGCCATATTTAAAATTTTACATTCCATTTGTATGTGTATGGAAGTGGGGTGAATGAATTTTGTTTCACTCAAATTTCCAAAAATTTCACCTATAGTTAAGAAAATGTAGTACCTACAATCACGCCTGCCAAGGACATTGCTTTTTTGGAAGATCTTTTTAAAATTTTATACCGCATACTAAAATAAACCTCGCATTATAGAACTTGAGCCAGTTAGAAGCTTGAATCGGCAGGAGATCAGCTGACGTTGTACGATGCAAAATTTTAATATTCGGTGGGAAGCTATCTTTAAAGTAGATGTTCACATATGCATGTCGTATAGTAGAAGTCCTTAAAACCATAGGATCCTGTTATAATTTCCTCTGTGATTCCTCGTTTCTGAAAGCCGTGACTGCAACGAATACCGTTAACGAATTCGTACCTACACCCTAAATGAGCGCGTTATTGCTAAACCTTGAGTTGAAAGGAAACAGGAAGTTGCGAGACTTCATTTTTAAAAATTATTAAACGGGATAACTTAAATGTACATGAATCTTTATTTTTATATAAAAGCAACAAAAAATTAATAGTTGATGCAAATGAAGTTTTATTATAAATTGGAATGTTATAAATATTTATGTGTTTCTGTATTAATTAATGTTTATTTTCTAAACAGTAATAAAATGATCTGTTGCACTCGTCCTCTCCAACTCTTGCTCAATGTAGATGATGTTTGGATTCATTGATTTCCGATCATCTTGACAATCCTTTTTGAATTTATTCTTGTTTTCTGCAACTTTATAAAACTGATTCTCATTAATCTTAAAGTCCTGTCAGAAATTATGTCCCCTTTTCTGTTTCTCGCACTAAATACGTGTCCAAATTTCTCCACGTATATCCCAAATAAACTTGTTTAATACGTGTGATCAGTATGTTTCCTTTTTTTTTTTTTTTTTTTTTTTTTTTTTCCCTTCTGAGAAATTTTTTTTCTTCTGAGAAATTTTTTTTTCCCTCCTGTCTATTGTTTTTATTCGCCACGTCCATCTGATGCCGCGTTGTACAATGGACTCTTTGTAGTAACCTAATTCTACAACTTTCAAAGTTTTTATACTCGTTTTTTGCTCCCATGTCGCAGGCCATTAGATTTTCCTTTTGCGTGTTGGTTTTGATTCTCATATACAATTCTTGTATACGCAATATCCTGCATCTGCTTTTAATTAGCGTTTCTATTTCGGTTTTTAGGTAATGAATTTAGCAACAAAAGTGACATCCAGTCGTCGTGGATTCAAATTTATATCGGTTACATGTACATCCGCCTTTTGAATCTCTTTAAAGCAAGAAGAATCATTTTTAAAATTTTCTTAAAGGTTTACACACTAATTATTTTTTTTTGTACAGTGTTTCTAATAAGGTCAAAAATAATTATGAAAATTCCACGAAATGATAATTTTTTTATTTTTGTTTCCCATTAAAATTTGTATATTTGTGTTTTAGCTTCTAATGGATTCCCAACTAACCATTCATTCTATGTTATTCTTCAGACCTAATTTGGGGCTCAATAATCTCATTGGCATTATGTTTTATTAAATATTAGTAAAAATATATATTATTTAATTAAAAATGATTTTGCATATTAGTTGAGAAAACATTTACAAGCTCAGTTTAAAATTAAAAAATGTTGCAAAAAAAAAAAAAAATGTCTTGAACCTACAATACGTTATTAAATAAGTTATTTGAACAGAAGCGAAAAGTTCGGGATTGTAAATTTAATGGCATGCAATCGATCGGACCCCGGTTTAAAAACTTGTAGTAGAAGGATATAAAAGTAAAACTAGAATACTCTAATGCGGAAAAAAATTTATAAATAAGAATAAAAATAAAATCAAAAAATTAATCATAGTTCGTATCGAACCCAATTGGTTACCGCCTTTTACGTCGCCATCTTACGATATTTATTCAAATTATTTAAACTATTTTGTTTATAAATATTAAAAGCTTTGCCTCTTGGAAAATAGTTTTGAAATTGCTAAAACAGGAAATGAACTATTCAAAATAATGCAGTTAATACCATTGAAAATGCAAATTGTAGTATATATATATATATTTCTTTTAAAATTTTCCACTCAATTTGCCGTTTGATACTTCTTTTTTTTTTTTTTGCTTCAATTTTAATATAAAACACTTCAACATATTTATTTTTCTTCTATTTGTAATTTTAAACTGGTGAAATTTTTTCTGTGAAAGTGAATGAATTGTTATGAATATATATAAACTAATTGGGTTCGTTAGTATGAAGAGTACGACTGGTATCTTATTGGAAATACCGTTCATTCTAAATCTGTTTATGGAATATTATCCCCCTTCTGTCAAAAGTGATACGAGATTGTTACATAATAGAAATGAATTGCTTTTCCAATGAGTGCATCCGATATTCACCGACGAAACATTATCTGCACAAGCCCATTTTATTGAATCAGTGATTGACACTGCCATGCGCTGAGAAGGTGAGGATTTAATTTTCATGCATCGCGTGGATGGGGACATCCATAACGTCCACCGGAAAGTGCATCCGAGAGTCAATAATGGCATCCGAAACGACTCATCATTTCACAACCGATTGAACCATTTTCCAGCAGCGGATCTCTCTGCCGGCATTAATATTCATAATTGAATCACTCTTCCATTATTCTTTTCTTCTCTTTAATGACAGTAATTAGTACGGGGGCACCCGTAACATTTTACTTATGCCCAGGGCCAATTACGCTCTGGACAGGGAAGGTACGCCGACTTCGAAGGGGGGGCCGTCTCCAAAATGGAACCAGGGCCCATTCATCAAGTGTGTGTGCTACTTTACTCCGTAGAATTATAATGGACAAAAAAAAAAAAAAAAAGTTTTAAATAACTTCCCCCAAAAGAATTCATTATTCTAAAAAACTAGTGCGAAGAATATAGATGTGATTATTATGCGAGCTATTTTAATAATTATTTCTCGTTTAAAACACATCACTAATAAAGATTTTTAAAATTTAGTGTATGATTAAAAATTCATTTGCATGCTCCGATTATTTTTTTTTTACTATTAAATAATAAGTATTGGACAAAAATAATTAAATGCTTAAAAAAAAAAAAAAAAATGTGAGTTGCGAAATAATTAGCTGAAATACTTTTAATAATAAAAGTTTTTTTTTTTTTTTTTTAATCATACATAAGTATAAATAATATTTAAAAAATAGATATGTGATTAACTATTTTTCGGTGTTTAATGAATATTAAGTTGCTTCGTATATATGTATTTAAAAATATATTTAAGATAAAATTAACATAATATCAATTAACTAATAATTATGACATTAATTAACATACCATCAATTACTTAACAACGTTTAGTACTGTTCTCTGTTATAGGTGAATTTGTGATATTTCTGAAATTATCACATCGTCCAACTTTTTAATTATCATTCTTAAAATCGTGTGTGTGGCATTTCCGCTTGAGAGGGAGAGTGGGAGGATGATGACGTAAAAAAAAAAAAATAATAATAAATAAATAAATAAAAACAAAAACTGCAAAATTTGTATGTATTTTTCTTATGTAAATAGTGCAATTTTTTGTAAGTATTTTGTAATGCATTTATTAGCAGTAACCTTTTTTGTTTCCATTTTCAAACTTAGTATTTAATAATAAAAAAAAATCAATAGATGATACATTATTTTTTCTATGTGTCAATCTTTATACTAATTTAAGTAAAATATTTTGACAAATTTTTTATTTTAATTTTCTGAATTGTTACCGAGCATACTACAGCTAAGTTAAAATTAATTAATACTTTGTATCGCATTAATTTCTTACATTAGATTAATCAAAATTGATTAATACATTAAGTTTTGAAGATGAATGTAAGTTCCTGCTACGCATTCTTAAAAAAAAAAAATAAAATAAAAAAATAAAAAAATCTTTTTGATGGATGGCTTTTCCCACCTGTAAACGATGCTTCTATATTGAATATTTTATCCCTGGAAGTAACCTCTAACCATGAACAATATTCCTCTTAGAATCAGAGAGAGATAAGGCTTAAAATAAGATGCCAGGAAGATTGAAGAGACTCGTTTCCACGCCTCTTTCACTTCTTTTTTTCCACCATATTTAATTTTCATTTTATTCTTTTCTCCACAACTTCTTAGGGATAAAAGCCATTCACTTTTTCATTATTATTTAATTTAATCAAGCAGATAATTCTCCCTGTTGCCACCGCACTTTATTTTTTTTTATTTTGGGGTTTTTATTCTTCCCAACTATCAGTTTCTTTTTACGAGTTGCTTTTCACCAAAAAGTGTCATCACAGTCACTAATAGGAATTTAAGGGAAAGTGGCATGAAATTTTTTATTTCTGATTTTTGTGCTATTAAATGGTTTCTAGAACTGAATTGTCATCCCATCTTTAGGTTAGTGTGTATAGTTTTTGTCTCATTTATACTTTATTGAACGACAGTTATATCAAATGAATCAAAATATATTAATTTGTTTATAAAAATAATTATAATTTATTAATTAATATATTCAACACATTGTTATACACAACACATTTTATATTTATCATCCCCATAATCAGTTTGTCTTAAAAAAAAAATATATATTTCGATCAATTATTTTTGTTTGTTTGAATATTAAAATCTGCTAAACGATGCATCATTGAATTTTTTTTTTATATATTTAAAAAACTATCTCGATTATTCCTAATAAAAATTAAATTTTTTGATTTCAATATAAAAATAAAATTTTGTCTCTAATGTTTAACGTTTTTTAATAATTTACGCTTATCTTATGTTTTCATTAATGCATGTGCTATTTTTTGTCATTGCCATAAGAAATTTTATATTTGAAGAAAAAAAAAATAGGCTCATGGTTTTTTTTTTTTTTCAATGATATTAAAATTTGATTAAAATTGTTTTCCAATTCAATTTTTTTTCAAAGAAAATGTTTCTTTAAATTTTATAATTTTAATTGAAAATGAATCAATGGTTTTGAATAAAATTGCATTGTAAATATTGAAATAATTTTTTAAGATCCTATTTCACTTTGGCTCTGAGCCGGCGTTGCTTTTCTTCATGTTATCTCAATTCCTTAAGTGAGAGCACTTGACATTAAAACTTACGCAGTGACCCTGGCTTGTTATCTCTTTGTAATTGATAATAATTATTAAGAAAGTAAGAAAATAACGGTAAAAAAAAGTTTTTCTTTCGCCACCATTTCTTTTTTTTCCTTTACTCTTTTTGTTCCTTCACTCATTCTGCGTGGGAAAATCTGCTGAGTTTCTTATTGTTTGATTTTTTTTTTTTTCCCTCCCGTTTTGTTTTAGCTCTTAGAATCTTTGTGATTATGTTCTTACGATTTTTTTTTTTTGTTGTTGTTATTGCTGTGATTTGCACTAGTTTTTATTCTGCGTTCTTACGATTATGTTAAAGAATATTTTTATTTTTAAATCTGTCCATAAGAAGGGGGAGGATTTTTTTTTTTGTTTGTTCTTATTTATGATTATTGATTTTTCTTTTTAGAACTGGTTGAGCTGTTCGCAGTTGTTAATTAAGTAGCTGTGAACCTATTTGAAACCTAGGCATTATTATATTAAATGTTTTTTGTGTCTGTATTATCTTATTCAGTTTAATTATTAAATGTTCACATTTAGTTTGAATTATTATTTTTTTTATCTTTAATTTCTTTATAAATATGTAACATTTTAATATAGCTTTTGATAAATAAATTTAAAAAAAAAAATCTTAACATCTTCATTGTTTTGTTATCAGTTGACTATTATTTTTTTATGTATTTTGTATATAATTTTACTAAACTATTTTTTTTTTTTTTTTTTAGGTAAGTACCTGAACTTTGAAGATGTTTCCCTAGAATAATAAGTATATTTATCAATTGTAAGTAAATAAATCTTTAAATGTTTAATTTGTTTGCTGTTAACATCTTGTTAACGGATTTTTTAACGTCAACAAACTAAAAATCAAATTTAGTTTATTTGTATTTAAACAAATATCTATATCATGACAGTGGAGTGACTGCAATTTTAAAAAAAGTGTCTTGTAATTTTTCATTACCTTAGGGAGTTGGAGGAAAGGGGGGGAAGCAAATCTTCTGTTTTCGAGTTAAAAGGTGAAGAGTTACAAGAAACTTTCCAACAATATTTATGTTCTGATAAAATGTGAAGAAATCACAACTAAAATGTATTATGTTTACACTCATTCATAGTTTTAAAAACATTTACCTACTATATCAGTTGAAAATTATAATTTGAGGTTTTTTTTTCTTTAATGTTCATTCAAAAACAGTTTTTAAATTTCCACGGATAAAATAAGGAAAGATGAAAAGACCTCATTTCCTGTGCTAAGTCCTTTATTTTAAACTTATTTTTCTACCAATTCGTATGTGAAAATAAAGTTTAGCGAAAAGTTTCACGATATTGCAATTAGAGATGAAATCCCAAGCAATGTCCTCTCGGGCTGAGCATTCATTTGCAAAAGACTGAGAGTCTAAAGAGCCGGAAGAAGAACTTTATGAATGAGGAAGAACTAACCCAAACTTTGAACGAAGAATTTCAAAGCTTTCTTGGAACCAAAATGAATGCGGGTGATTGTCGTGCAGTGAGCATAATTAGAAAATAGTTTTGAAATTCCCTCTTACTTAGAACGCCTGGCTCTTTTCCGAGTGAACATTTATTTGTCGTCTATGAATTCAATTTTAATTAACTCCATTCAGAGTTCAGAACTTTAAGGATTTCTTTTTTAAAAATTTATAATTAGAGAAATTCAATGCTTATTCATTGATTTGCTCATTTAATCCAACAATTAGTTGTCTAAATTGATACAAAGTACCAAAACATTCATTTTGCGTCCGATTTAGATTTAATAGTTCGCTGCTCAAGTATGTACGATTAATTACTTTCAACTTGCCAAATGTAAATTGATTAAAATGTGCAATGTTGCAATAAATTTTATCATTTTTGGTTTTTAAATTTTTTCTTTATACCAAAAGTAAATTGAATTTTAAAATTATTTAGCATTTTTTAAAAAAATTTCACTTTTTCTTTCTACAAAAAATCAGTGTTTTTCTCCTACCTTCATTGCTACAATTTTGAAAAAAACAAATTTATTTTATAAGATTTTTTTTTTTTTTTAAATTACATTTTTTTTATAAAAGCATTTAATCCATCGTTTGTAATTATTGTATTCTAAATTCAATGTGTTTAACAACGGGCGAAATTTTTTTTGATGCTATTATATGAAACACATGGTGACTAACCACACCCATTTTTACCGTTGTATTGTATTTTATAGTGAAAGAAAAAAAAAAAATTATGCGTGGAATACCATAATTTGCCAGGTGGCTCGATATAAAATTCCATTCATTTATCGATTTTCATCGGCCCAAAAATGGTAGCAGGTTTATTAACTGCCGTGAAACCATCTGTCCTTAGCTGCATTGAGCCAGTTGAAGAGATCTGACCCCGAAGTGCGCTACGGTAGGGAATGGTAACCGAAAGTACTCGCCATATGATCCAAGCTTTTTCCAATTTCCTCTCACAGCATTATTGGGTAAGCTCCTAAAATTGAGATTTAGCCACTGCGCACAAAAACTCAGCACTCCAAATGCAAGGAGTGGGAAAAGGGGCCTTCGATTTTACAGTAATCCTGGGTAACCTAATCCCTTGAAATGGGTGAGCGGCGAAGGTAAAAACCGGGAACCTTAACAATATGCTCTCTTCTTCTCCCCACAGTATTTTGAAACGCATTCGGGGTTCTTGTGGTTAAATATTATGAGTTGGGCAGTATTGTCTCTGAGTATGCATTGTCTGGAGTTTTCAAGGAAAAGTCTTAAGTTGGTGAAATTTTGTAGTCCCCACCAACTGGAGATAATGCTATTTTGTACATATAGTGAAAAAAAAAAATGTATTTTGGACCACCCTAACCACGTGTTCCCCGCTGATCGGATTACTGTGGTGGCGAGATTTTGAAAATGGCTGCTTAACAGCTTTTATAGGCTTTTTGGGAAAGCTGTTTTTAAATCATACCTTTTCATAATGATTTTTATTTGTAATAAGATGCTAGTTTGCTGATTTAATAAAAAAAAATAATTGTTTTAAAATTGCACTTTTGAGGGGGAGGTATTAAATTCATAATGTTGCAATTGTGTTTATACCACAATACAGACTTTATTTCCTTAGAACAATTGAATTGGATTATGTGGATTTTTTTTTGTTGTTTTTTTTTTGTTTGTTGGAATTTGAATATTTTACCGTCTTTTAGACAGTTTATAAATTTTTGATTTTCTTCCAAATCAGCTTCCGTAGTTTAGATAATTATTTTAATCACCTGAAAGATATTTTTTTGAATAAAATGTACTAGAATATAAAAGCGTAAAAGCCCAAAATAAAAAGTTATTATTTATAGATAATAATAATTCAAGGAAATAGTTTTAAATCATGTGTTTATCTGAATATAAACATGCACTTCTTTATGACTTCTTGAGAAAGTAATAGAGAATACATAATTTTTGTATATAATATTTATTGGTTAAAAGATAAAAAATGTGAAACAATTTTTTAGAAAAAAATATTAATGATTGGGCAAAATCGAAAAGGATTACTATTGCAATTTTTTTTTTTTAATATTTAACTATTCTAAAATTATGGAGAAAAATAAAATTTTAATAAAATTACTTCTTATCTTTTAAAATTTTGTTTATAAATCTATCAAAATTGTTACTCTTTTTAAATTTTGTAATATAGCATAAATGCTGCATTCAAATTGCTTGGAAATTGATTTTGTTACGCCATGTAATAAAAAATAAACATACCATTTGAAACATACCAAGAAAATAATAAAACAAAGTACTCTGTGAAGGGTTTTTTTAAAATATATATTAACTATAAGATATCCAATTATAATTAATAATTATTTTTAAAATTTTATTTTGAATTTTATGTAAACAGCAATGACTCACTCTATTGATGACATTTCTGAGGCAATAAAAAAAAGCACCCAATACCGAGTGCCTCAGTGTACATTCATAATCAATATCAATGTTGAATTGCAGATGTGTTTATCATACACGCCTTTGTTCCGCCCTTTATTTATGAGGTCCCAAGACAGTATTTATGGAGGCTCCGTCCAAAAACATCTCGTAAATAAGTACCACTGAGTGTTATAGGCTGCTCGTGCAGCATTTTTACTTTTTTATTTTTCACTTGGGAGTGCTAAGGGGACCCGAAAGTCTTTGTAGTACACCATCTATCTCTTCCCTCCTAGCACACCGTAAGAAAAGGTCTGCATTTTTCTGAAGTGGGGTTTCTTTGTCCAGTTTTCTCGCCTCATGTGAGGTAACAGTTTTTTTTTTTTTTTTTTTTCTCTTTTGAATATAGCGTTTTTGTGTTTCTCGACGCCTCAGGAAGTCCTTTGTCCGGAATTTTGCGTTTCGACGCTTTTTCAGTTCGTCTTGCACGTTGGATGGGCTCCACCACAACAGCAGACGACCCATTTTTCCACCAAGTCTGGAACATCCATCTTCCATTTGTGAAGTGATCTCTGGACGAATGTCGTACCGACTCTTAAAACAGACTAGAGCGTGTTTTTATACTTCCATACAAATGATTTTTATAAATTCAGTGCTGGCAAAAGATTTTTAATTTTTTTAAAAGTGACAGGAAATTTCACTTCGAAACAGCTTTGCTACGACGAGCAAGGTTTTTTTTTAAATACATTGTATTAGTCTTATTTATTTTTATCCATGTCTATATGATTTAGAAACTGTGATTGATCAATGCGAAGAAGTATTGTGTAATTGTATCTTTAAAGCTTTACAACTAATATGTATGAAATAAGTTGAAAAAAAGTTTATTTTTCCAAATTTGCCAAAACGTTTTGAATATATTCTGGAATTGATGTAGCATTATGTAATTATTTAGCAAAGTTAAATAAACATTTTTAATTTACCGAAATTGCTAACAATTGAAAGAGGCTGTATAATATTTAAAATTTCTGAAAACATGGCATGCTGATAACATTTTATTTTATTGAAGGATTTAATGAATATTTCTTTATTTAATACAGAGAAACTCGAGAATCTAAACCTTAATTAACCTGAGAATCCTAACCTTATAAAAACCTCAAATCCTTAATTATATGAACTGGAAAATTAACTAACCAATTAAAAAAATTAATTTTGATACACCATTTTATTAAAATATCGGAAGTCGCATAGGATTGAAATTTTCATGCTGAATGAGTTTGTACATTTACTTAGAATTCAGGTGATTCAATGACTACATTTAAAACGCATTTTTTATTTTACGAATAATTTTGTATGTAAATGGAATTATTTGATTTACCCTTGATGTAGACAAGTAATCAATTATGCATAGGATATTTAAATGTTTTTTTCCGGATGTTTGTCTTCTATTGTGCTATTTCACGAATGGAAATATTTTTAAACTATGGAAATTTTTTTCAAGGCTAATTGAGCTTATTCCTACATACGTGTCCATTATTGCACCAAAGTGAGAAAACTAAAAAGATTTTTTTAAATATTTAAATGGATTGCTGCAATAGCGACATTATTAGGGATTTCGTAAAAACTCAAATATGACTTCACTCCACCCACACTTAGTGCTTACTTCTTGGAACGGGAAAAAACTAAATAAAAGAAAAATTACGATCACAATTAACATGGCTGCTCCCTTTGTTATACGGCAGAAACCTGGCTTCGCGTTTATTTAGGCTAAATATGTCAGGGCCGTAGACAATGCTCGTTTTATTTTGATATTTTCGTTGAAAGGACGGAAGTGATGGTTGTAGGAGAAATAATTCTTATAGGTCAGTCGAGTGTAGGAAAAATGACGATATCTTGTTTCGATAGGGTGTCCTTCTTTGAAATAAGATCTTGTAGGTGGGTGATAAGACTATTAAAACAATGCTATTAAATATCTTCGTATTATTTAAATTTCTATTAACTCATACGCCTTTTTATTAATAGTATTACTACAAAAAAAAAAAGTATGAAATTATCTATAATAAAGCTTGTAAATTATCTATAATAAAAAGCTTGGTAAATTATCTATAATAAAGCTTGGTTAGAATAATTGTTTATAATATAAAAAGTACTTTCTTTAAATTTCTTACTTTATGATATCCGTTAATATCGCCAAAATAAAATAAAAAAATAAATAATGGTAGGCACTTTTCCGATAACGATTAAATATCGCACAGTTTTATTTCTTTAGTTTATATTTCTTTTGAAATTTTTTTTAAAGAAATGAATTATTTTTTTTAATAAAAATAAGTGGTTTTGTTTTCGAAATTGTTTATAGTCCTGATTTTGTTGCGTCTGATATTGGCGAAATGTGCATAAATGACAATGTTGGCGATAACATAAAAATACCAAAACATGTACTAAAAAGAACACTGTAAATAATAAACGTTACAGCAATTATTATTTTTTTTTTTTTTTTTTTTTTTTTTTTTTTTTTTTTTTTTTTTTTTTTTTTTTTTTTTTTTTTTTCCCCCCAATTCCAATAGTTTGTAGCATTTCTGAGTGTATGTTATAATGTACAGCTGTATTGAAATATTTATATGAGCTTCGCAATATAATCAATATAGAGAATATTAATACATATATATGTATATATTATTAATGCATTTAATCTACACAATAGAAGATTAAAAAAGCATTTTAATATTTTCAAAATGCTCGTATGTCGATTAAAACTAGATTCGATAAATTAATAATTATTCTTTTTAAAAAATAAGACACCTTTTGACAGCTTTTAGAATAAAAGCCATTACTACGATAAGATAAACATTACTTCTGATAACATTAAGACGTTTAGATCATGCATGCTATTAGTGTCTGAGTATTAAAAGTTTAATGGCGTAAGTAATAAAGCTTTTCACAATATAATATTAAATGAGGAGATCTGTCGAAATTTCGCCATTTTTAAAACGCCTCTCAGTGACCTCTGAGTGACCCATCCTTATACATTATTCTGCAGTTTTAACTCTCCAAAAACAGAGGGAGGGAGAATAATAAATAAATAAAAAAATTTTTACCTCTTTAAGAAAAACGGCGTTCATTTGACCCCACGAGTAATGGTGAGGTATAAAGCGGTCAAAAGACTTAACAGCGTTACCGAACCTTGACACAAATGCTTGTATAATCGCCTGAGAATGTCTTGTAAGAGTTTTCATCAGTCGTCAGTCGGAATAATATATACAATGGAGGGACTGAAGATTTTCATCTGCATAAAGGAAAATAATGGCAAAGAAAAATTCTTCTCGAGTCGTGATTCATGCTGGTGTTATAATTTTGTTGTTCGTTGAAGGTCGAAAATGGCCACTTACTTTCCGAAATACCTTTCTCTCCACTTTCTTGAATTTCCATGTCACCAGTGCTTTTAATTTATTTACTAATACATATTCTTTGATAAATACATATTCTTCATAATATTTGATAAATACATATTCTTTGTTATTGTCGACCTCTGTCGATATATCTTTATTACTTATATAATTTTATTTTCAATTATTGTTGTCTGTTAAAAAGACGGTACACATAGTCATCTGCAGACAACTGTTATACAAGCCTTATAAGTTATTGTGGAGTTAAAGTAACTATGTAAAGCAAACCATTACCGAATGTTAAAGATAACAATTAGAATATTAAAGGACAAATAGAAATATATGCATTGTATTTGTACTTTGCTGCTGGGATTGTTCTCATTTTGTCAGAATCTTAGCTGAACAATCATTTGAGCACTTTCACTTATATCATTGGAAATACAGTATTGCAGTAACTGATTTGAATTCTTAATACCGTGCAGAAATATATGGTACTACTGCTTCACTGAAATTACGTTAACATATTTGAATATAAATAGCACTAATTTAGATTTCAGACAAATATTTTGAAAAAGTGGGAAATTTTATTATTAAAAACATATTTATTACTGATCAGTAATTAAACTTTGTAATAATACTTTATGCATCAGTACTTCATGTACCATGCATTAATATTACGTACTTTGTGTTTTGTGGGGGGACATAGTTCCATCCACGGTATTTAGAACTGCGTTATAGGATGGTCATATATAATCAAATAAGCGCAACATTGATTCGATTAATGCATACAAGATATTTATCGCTCAAGTCGCAACAGCTTGCTCATTTTAAATTCTAATGTTGCATTTAAATAGTAGGGAGAGAACGAGGGGGCCAGTAAGTATTTTCTAATTACATAAATGCAGCTTATCTTGCAACCCTATGGGCTTAAATGAGCTTAATAGAATTAATGTCAAAAATCCCATTTTTTCTCTCCTTAAATTAAAATATATTGTTTTTTAATAGCCTAGATTACTCTAGATAAATAATTCCGTAATATTTATAAAAGTGATTAGATTAAATTGCTTTTATCGTGTTTTAGATTATTTTTATGGGGTAGTGTTTTTATTTTATTTATTAGTTAATGGAATTGTTCTTTCGAATTTGGATTTCTGAATTTTTACATGGGAATATTTAGGAGTACCGAGTCCCTGTTAAGAAGAGGCACACTTTTTGTATCACCTTCTTTAACTTTTTTTCATTATTAACTATCATTGTATTCATTTTAACAATACATAAATAGTAGAGGTTTTTAAATCAAATTTAAAGTATTTATAAATATTATTTATTGTAAATCATTTTATTGGAATATAATGATAAACAAACATTTAATGTCGTCAGTTATCATTGAAATGATCGATTCTTTTTTCTTTTAAACGTATATATATATATATATATATATATATATATATATATATTTTTTTTTTTTTTTTTTGGAAAATTAATAATTGTGATTAAAAAAAAACTCAAATGAAAAATCTCATCAAATGAAATATGCTTTCATGAAAGGAATCGCATTAGGTTTAAAAATCTAGAATTCCTTTTATAAACCCCCCCCATATCTCATTTATTATTAATTTTGCAGCTCTTAATAATTTGTGTTCATCAACTCCCAACAGTTTGAGAGCCACTGATTTCGAGGAAAATAATGGCTCTTGTTCCTAAATGGCAAAATAATTTTAATATATTTAATTTACTCCCACATCAGTTGGGAAAATATAAGTAATTCATATGAAAGTGACTGGCAAAAGGTAAAGACGAAAGGAAAAAATAATAATAATTTTAATTCTGAAAATGATACGGTAGTTGAAATTACACTAATTTCTCATGTCTGATTTTCTCATTTGCATTTTCATTTTTAATTATTTTTTCCATTATTCAAAAATTCTGTTTACTTGAATATTTTCGATTCTGCACAGCCATTAGTACTTTTACAATTTCCAATTTTATTTCAGCCAAAATATTTTTTTTTAATTAGCATTCCATAATATATGGTGCTGAAAAAGAAATCTCATTCCACTGGTGGTCAATCATTTCTGGGAAGAACTTTTCAGCTTCCGTGTATTTTAAAAAAACCTTGACCTTCGGCAACAATAGGAAAAAGGGATCCGAAGTCAATTACTTCTACATGTTTGGTAGAGTGATTTATTATGAAATGCTGCTTCGTTGATGCGAATTTCATGTTTGATTTCTTTATAATTGTATTTTGAATTTGCGATGAGATTTTCTATTTACACACCTGTTGCCATCCCTTTAAAATTGCCATTTTCTGCCTATTATGCTCATATTTTTTATTTTTTTAAAGGTTTTAAAAATTAGTTTTTTGATTACACTTCCCGATTTGATGTTGAGTATGAGATGAATTTTTTTAATGGATTTGATTTAGTTTAGTGGTTTATGTTTTAGTTGTGTTCAGTAATGTCATTTTACGAAGTAGATGCATTCTGTGAATCACTTATCACTTTCAAATTATCATAATTTACCGAAAAGTTTAGTTCTGAAAACAATTTTTTTTATTGTTTAGTTAAAATATCACGTAACGAAGTAAAGTTCATTCATCAAGTTTTTGGAAAAAAATGCTGTATTTTAATTTTGTTTGGTTAAGATATAAATTAAGGTTATAATCAAAATTTCTCAAAAAAATTTTTTTACGATTTCATTTACCATAAATACGGGTGAAAATGCGGCTTTGCGGTCAAGTTCAACAAACCACCAAATGCACTCTTACAAATAATCTATCTTGATCTACTGAACTCTAGAAAGTGTGAACCATCGAATGCCAAATTAAAGAGCGTTCATTGTAATACTTTTATGCTATGCAGAGTGTAGCTGGAAACTTGACATCTTAAATTCCTTTTGATTTTATTTCTCTTTGTAGTATGTCCTTTTAAATTTACCATTTATTTGATATTTTGTTATTATTTTGTCATTGATTTGTTTGCTAATTACTTCTGTAAGCCTTGTGTGGTACCGGAATATTTCTTGTAAATTTCAATTAAAAATAAATAAATTAAATTAAAACAAACAAACATGAAAAAACTCCAGTGGAGTTCAATCTTGATATTTCTATTATATCTGTATGTGTGGATATCTTGTACCTGAAGACAGAACATCTCGGGTTTCGTATTGGAGTACCGTATCCTGTGGCATCCACACCAATTTCAGTTGCATGGATGTCCTCGCGGTCCATCTGCTTTCTGGCATCATTTATCATTCCTCTCGTACTTTCCTTTTATGTACCCTATTTACAGAATTTATGAATTTTTAATTAAAAACCGTCCGTTCATTAATAACAGCTTGGTTTCATTGAGAGATCGCAGTGGTGGCCATTTTTCAGAAAACTATTTACAAGCAAAAATATTAAGTAGGTGGCGAGATCTGCATATAGAGTGGCCGTAATAAATGACTGGCGTCTCTCCAGTGATGTGCGGTTGGAAGTGCCTTCTTCTTTTTTTTTGGTTTGGTTTTTCTGGCCCCTACAGCTTAACCAGTTCATTGGCAGTGGTATTTCAGGTGACGTTTTTTTTATTTATTAGTATTTTTTTTAATATTTTGTTTGTGTTGTAGCAAACCCTCGTACAAGACGGATGGATCCACGTCAGACGGCCAAGTCAAAAAGCTGCAGCAGGCCTGAAAGTTTTTTGATGGCTTCATTTTCGCATTCTGCAAGAAATCGTGACCGGCTTCTCCAATTCGAGAAAAAGTCTTCTCTGCCTTCATTTGCATGGTGGATTTTTTTCTTTCTTTCCTTTTCTGGATGGCACTACTGTTTTCTTTCTTTTTTTTAAATCTGGTTGGGATGTTTACCTGTCTACTTTGATCAGCATCCGAAACTGAAAGCATACGCGAAATGTATTCGCTAAGTTTAATTTTCTTTTTTTTTTTTTTTTTGAAATGCTTTTAACTTACATACATGACCAATCCGCAATTTTTTCCCCCTTCATTATCGTTAAAATTATCAGAACATGTATATCATAATGCAAAAATCAAATGAAATTTTAAATTTTTGAAGATGTAGATAAATTTTCTGAGATCTGTCAAAGTCATTTTTACATGACAATAAAAAAAAAGCTAAAGTAGCAAAGCCATAAAATAGCAAATTTTCATTCTCTAATGTAATTCAACCCTTGTGTATATGTATATTTGTGATAGATTCTGCAATTTATGTATCAACCATTATAAAAAAAAAAAAAAAAGAAATCGATAGGAATTCTTTATACCTTATTTCAAACTTTGATCATTATTGAAATTCATTCATTATAAAAAGTAAAATCCGAGTTGCTTTTAATTTTCATTATGATGCATTAACTATAACAATTTTTTTTAATTAAAATATATTTACCGAAATTAAAAAAATATTAGTGCTGGATAATGTCTTGCTATATAAAATTACATAAAAATAAACGCACCGTTAAAATTTTAAAAATTGTCTTTTATTATAGATTAGTATTTGCAGTTATGAATTTTTCTTATTCGTTTGAATTCCGTATCCTCTTTATTGGGAAAATACTTCTATTATAAAATCGCCATGAAAACGAATCACATATATAAAAAAAACCCCATAGAAAACCCTTCAAATTATTGCAATTAGCGTGACCAAATGTGCAAATAATGTACGCGTGCATCCAGAAAAACTAGCCTCTCCCTTCGGTGGTTTTCTTTAGAAATTACCGTTCATTAGCTGCATTACCTGTCACTCAAAATAACCGAATAAATAAATGAAAAAAACAACTAAAAGAAAAACCTCCCAATATATATAAACCCGACATACCCTGCAGCTGTTCGAAGGCAGACGGGAAAAAAAAAAAAAAAAAAAAAGGGGGGCAAGAATAGCGAAAGTAGCTTTCACACATGTATTTCTTCTGAGCTGATGCTCAACATTGGCGATGGTTCTTGGAAGGTAAGTTCACCCAGGAGAGAGAATATATATATATATATATATGGCAGGACCATGGTTGCTGATTCTTTTTTGATGAGTGAACTGAAACGCCTTTTTCCATCACGATCACTCTTTAAAAAAGAAAGAAAAAAAAAAAAATCCCGCATAGCCTGAAGGTAAATGGTGTGTGGCTGAGGTTCAAAAAGAGGTCTGTTTTTATGCGATTGGTTCTATAACGCGTCGTGGATGGAAAAATAAAAATTTTGGGTAGAAAAACTTAATGATGTTTATAACAAATTCTGATAAATAAAGATCCAATTGCTCTGTTGTTATTATTCCACTGCAAATATTGATAGCTAGTTTCAAAAAGTTGGGTTTTTTTTTCCTCTCTTGTTCAGTGGTGATTGTAAAATATTTGTGATTTCTTGGAAAGCTTTGATTTTTTTTTTTTTTTTTTTTTTTAATGTGACAAATTTGGATGGTGAATTTTGCTTTTCTTTTTGTATACTTTAGATAAATTACAGATTGAAACTGTTTTGTAAAAGTACTTTTTTTTTTATTCCATAACTTTTTTTCTAAGAGGTCATCCTTGGAAAATTGTTTAGTTCATGGAATGTTTCCATTGTAATGCCTATCTCCGTAATAAATGTTTCTAGATTGCAAAAGGCAATATCTGGATGAGGTTCTGGTTTGCTTTCTTTCTTTTCTTTTTTAGATTATCATTTTGTATTTACGATGCGTTGTTTGGCTTTGCTTGTAAGAGGAAAGAATGCAACTTCAGTAAATACTTTTCCGTTCATCATTCCCGAATGGTTGCTTGTGGAGAAATAAAACTCTAGTAAACGCCCAAAAGATGAATGACTTTTGACTCCGCTTTTGATGGTAGGTGGAAACACCGTAAAAACGTTACGAGATGTGCTAGATAAGAAGACTCGAGAGATTATTTCGTTCATTTTTATTTTGTTTTTAAGAAATGACTTGAAATACTATATCCGATCTTGGATAAAAAGTTCAATTTCAGTTTAGTGTTGGAATGTTTTTTTGTAGATAGTATTTAATTGGACAACTATGAATAGTTGTTGTCTGAAGAAACTCGAAATTCATTCGAAAGTAATGATTTCTGGATTGTAAATTGAAGTTTTATGTAAATAATCAAACAATGAAGTAATGTAAAATATCATTCCTGCATAAAAAAAAAAAAAAATAAAAAATAAATAAATAAATAAACGTAGACTTAATTTTTATAAAATGAAGATTAAAAAATTAATTCGACCCATACTTTCCAAAATGAGCTTGTTAGTATTTTTGAACATTTGGCTTCAATATTTTCGAGTATTTTCCCTGAAATCCAATTTTTATTTAGCAAAAATAAATGAATTTTTAAAGTTTTTTTTCTTTTAAAATTGATTTATTGGTCGCCTCTTTCTTTAGTTTAAAGAATGTTGATTGGAAAATAAATTTATTTTTCGCTGTATTTACATCTTATTATTTTTATTCTTACGTCTTTTTTTTTTTTTTTTAAATCTAAAACCGTGTAAGTTAAAAAAATAATTAACATAACGCTTCAAAGAACAATTCTAATTCATTCTTAAAATTCTACATTTCTTTTAAATAATAATAAGAATAGAAACAAAGAAATCTTGCCTACATTCGCTTTTCCGTTTGGATTATAAAATCCGGTTATCTCAAATCTTTTTTTTTTTTAATGTTCAAGTTTCGAAACACTTGTTTTCTAGTTAACCTTATTTGTTACTTTTTAACAGGCTTTGACCTTACCAAATAAAATTAACGCTTCCTTCTTTCCCCCCTTCCATCTAATTGTAAATGGATATCAACTGCAATTACTTGACCGCGGTTTTGCGACCAATTATCTTGAACTCGCCGACTAGGAAGTAAGTGGTTATGTACTTGGCATTCACACACACACTGAAAAGGCGTTGCGCGTATCGGTGCTGGCCGCGTAGTAATTGTTTTTCCACTTGCTGCACGTTCTGATGGATAGAGTGTGTACCTGTGATTAAAGTAATCTGATCTGCAATTTGTTGCGTGGAAATATTTAAATTGATCAACGGTCTTTCTTCGTCTGTCAGAATTGTTCTTTTGGACTCTGGTGTAAAACCGGACTAATTTGTATACCATTCTTATGTCTTTTGATGATTAATAGTTCGTAATTGGATATTGTACTAATTAAAGACATTTCTTGTGCTGCCTTCCTGTGTACATAACTTTGTTTATATTTTTAAGTTAACAGTAATTGGACTAATAACTCCCATATCTCATTTTTATAATTAGATAACCACCTGCTTGATTAATGAACTGATGAAGCTTTGCAAAAATATGTCAATAAATTAAATAGAAATTAAAATGATAAATGTGATTTATAGAATTTACAGATAGTTTTATTAATTATTGTACTGATTTTTTTTTTTTTTTTTTTTTACAAATTTTTGTTACATATTTTATTGAAATATTCTTTTTTTTTTTATCCCCTCTAGTTTTGATTTTTATTCGACAAGAAGTTTAGTAGAATTTCAAACGTTTTTGAATCATGTAGAGTTGATTTAATCCAATTTTAATCCAGAACATATCTTTTTTAGATAATTTGTTTTTAATAACAAGTACGCTACACTTTATAAAAACGGAACAGAGCATGCTAAAGGAATGAAATCTTTAGACAGTACCATAATTGTTCTAATTTTTATTATTATTTTTTTTTTTACCCTTTGATGTTCCGTCGGAGTTTTCATCCACGAACGTTTCATTTAATTATAAAAGTCTCCATTTGTTGTCCTTCGATATTAATTCCTGAAGGTCGCGCTATTTGTCTTGTGTTAAGATTCTTACTGTTGCCATAATTGGACGAACAGTTCAATTGTACAGGAATAAAAAACTCGTCTCGCAGCTCTATAAAGAATTTTCTGCGTGTACTTTGATTGCTAATTTTTTTGCTCCTTTGTGTGTTTTATTATCGTTGCCATTCTCATTATATATATTAAAAAAAAAAGATGAAATTTGGTTTAAAAAAATTATCTAGTCGTCTACCAGGAGGGGGAAAAAACTTAACCGTCGAATATGTTTTTTTTTGTTAGCTTCGACTGTAACTGGTCACGACTAACAAGCCGTTATGGTTTTTTTTCTTCTTTTTTATGGAACGTTGCCTGTATTGGTTTTGGAATGCTGATTAGTAATTCAAGTTTTATTTATTGAATTCTCTATAAATAGAAGAACAAAAGAATCCAAGGGGAAAAATAACAAGGAAAACTTGAAAATGGCTTTTATCATTAAAGGGTTTCGTGCATAGTTTGCTGTTTTCATCCCCTCCCCTCCCACCAACTAATTTTGAAAACTAGATCTTACACTCGCATAAATAGGCTTGCAAAAGATGTCACGAATTTCATCTCACATAATCGCCGCTTCATTCTATTATATCGACACAAAAGATTGAAAGTGTTTGCTGCATAGTTTATCTGTTTATTATTATTATCGCCATTTTGTTTTTCTTTCCACTTTTCAAGGGAAGTTACTTTTGGTCATCAATCTTTGATTTCTAACTAGATTTTTTTTCTATCTTTCGTTTCAACCTCGTTGTCTTTTGGCGTTAATGTTAATTGTACTTCGAAAGATTTAGTACGCGTTTCAACGCGTTCATAATATTCCTTTTCAATTGCTTTCTCTCTCTTTATTTATTTTTCTGACTTTTATAGCAGTTATTCGAATGCTCTGTCTCTTCTTGGGTAGCTCGTGCGTAACTTTGGCGTCCAATTAAAACTTTTTACCTTTGTATGTTTAGCTTCCTGTTTTTTTTCCCTCTCACTCCACAACCATTATTTGCCGAAGAATTTTGTTAAGGAACGTCCATTTTAATCGAACTCTCTTTTTCTGAACCGCAGATGGTGGAATAAATAACTCATTGTTTTCACTCAAGGTGTTAATAGCCGCACTTCGTGCTCTTCGGATAGGTAATGAATACCAAGTTCAAGCGAAAACAAAGGATTTTCTCAAGCTAACCCTTTCTTTTATTTATTATTGAACCAATCTTTTTTTGCAAGGAGCAATTGTTTGGTTTTTCAATGAGAAAGCGTATTTCGGTTTAAGCAAAACAAATATGTAAAGTTTACAATTGATTTAATTTCTGCTTGTTGAAGGATGAAATCGAATTCAAAATATTTGTTGATAAAGCGTGATGAAAAAGAGCGTATGCATTATACGCTTTTTTATTGAATTACTATTTTTAATATTTATAAGCATTATTAAATATATTTGTAAACATTTGATGTATCAAAGGAATTGTAGCTGCGATTATTTGTTTCTCCAATTCTGTAATTATGTGTAAATAAACCAATTTTTTTTCATGTTTATTGGGCGGAAAACAAACCTTGTTGTACAAGGAACAAGCCTTTTGTTAGGGTTGAATAATTTGTTGATTAAATAAAACATTTTTAAGCATTAATTATCTCAAAGATGCATCTACACGCAACTGTGAAAATATATTTCAAAATTACTAAAATTGCTTGGTTTAAGGGTTTTTTTAAACTAATCTTTTGTTATATAATGCACTAGCATGTAATAAATTTTATATACCAAGAATTTTTTTAAATGCTGGGAAGGAAAAAAAAAAAAAAAAAAAAAAAAACCCAGCCTGTCTGGAACAAGCTTCAGTCATTTTTGTCTTTCACATCTTAAAATTTTATAACCACAAAAATTATTACCAAATTATTTTTGATATTACTTAAAAATCCCGTTTTAAGATAAAAATACTATGTAACTTTATTTTTTAATACTCCATTATGCACTTTTTATTGAATTATTATTTTTCCACGGTGGATTTCACTCTACCTTAGTAATAATATCAGTCATGCCGTACAAGCTATTGTGAATCAAATTCCCGGCGGATTAATTTTCTCCTCGCAAGAAAGTTGCAAAGCGAGTGTCCATGGGACTTTTTTTTTTTCCCCTTTTACAAATTTGATTTGCATTTATTTTCTTTTGAAGAAATATGTGTGTATACATGTATGACGACACAGACTGGCTTTTTACGCAATTACGAACAGTGAGGTTGACGCCTCTGACACCTTGAGAAATCGAGAAGTGGCCATTAAACTTAATTGCCTTGCATGTTCTGGAAGAGGGTTGCTTGCTGAGTTACTCATTGCGCCAAAGCGGTGGAAGGAAAATATAGAAGGTTAATCATGTATCGGTTCATTTCGCTGTCTTGTATAGTATAGCGCTTGTTATTTAGAAACGGAAATTGTATGAATCTTGTGATACGAATATGTCGGAAAGATTGTAAGAATGGTACGATACGAATATCTTGGGAAAAAAATTAGAGGAATGATTTGATACGGATACGTTGGAAAGAATCTGTGAATGGTGTGATACGAATTCATTGGAAAAGGATTGTATCAATGGTACGATAGAAATATGTTGAAAAAATTGTAATAATGGTACGATACGAATATGTGGAAGAGTTAAGGAAGAGAGTTACAGAAGCATGAAGTTTATTTTTTTTTTATGCCAGCTATATTTCATTTTTTTTTATATAAATAAGATAACATGTGAATTTTTGATAGTGTAATAAATTTTAATGGTATTGAAAGGTTATGGAAAATCTGGCAATTTTGCTTAAAGAAAGTCTGCCAGTGTAGTTCAAATTTTAAGGAAAATCTAAAAGTACAAGATTATAATATGTTTCATTAATAATTTGCATATTATAAACAATTTGATTTAAGAGTTACTTTTATGAAAACATGCTTATTGCCTAAAAGTTGTGCATATTTTTTACAACAGAAGGAGCAAACATGTTTCAACGAAGTTCTAAAACAGTCCGTAAATTGTATATTCATATACATTAAATTTCTTCCTCGGATTTAGGTTAAATATGAATCTTCTGTCCATTTCAATGCTATCGCACCTCGAGTGAAGAACACGAAATTGCAACCAAGTCTGCTGGTTTTATCGCAAAATCCATTTTGTAATACAAAGCCAGAGAGAGATAAGTCGCCAATGAGAACAGCCTCTTTTTTCATCATGGTACAGGGGAACTAGGTCGGTTGGTATCACGATTTGACCCCTGCTTCAACCCCGCAATCTTTCCTCCTTTCTCTCCCCCTGGTTTTCACTTGCATGGGTTCACCGAGATGCATATTTATATGTCTAGAACCTTTATTTACAAGGCTGCATACGACATTTTGTGCATTTTTTATTGTACTGAAATTTATGGGGTTAGTTTTACTAGTTATGCTTACACCTACAGGAAATTACCATTTATGGTAGATTTTTTGTGTGTGTAAGAAGAATAGCTGTTAAAATAATGCGGTATAATGGCGATTTTCTTGCCACTTTGAAATTGCTTGATTTTCTCTTAGGTTGCACACAAAGAATTGAAAATATTTCTTTTGCTATTTAAGTTTTAAATTTGCATAGCTGCGAATGTTCGCATTTTGTATTTATGTGCGAAATGATTTATATCTTACAGGATGTCTGCAGTCAAATTATTTATGAATTTGTGGTAGATTACAATTATTTTTTGTAAGAACTGATAGCTCGTAAAATGATAATGAAGTGTAATTGGCGATTTTTGCCACTTTAAGGATTGCAAGGTTTTTTCCTGTCCATCGCTCGATTTCGAGAGCAAATCGCCACCAAAAATAATAGACAAGGAACTCATAATATTTATTTTCTGTTTAATTTGCGCGTATAGGCTTTTAATTTGTACATATAAGGATGCGAATGTCCGTCGTTGTGCGAAATGATTCATATCTACAGGATGTCTGCATTCAAATCATTTACGAATCTTGATTATTTTCCTTTCCTCGCCAGAAGATCGAGGGTTATCGCGTTTTTGTGTTAATTGCGCAATGAAGGGCTATAAATCATTTAATCTTCGACGCGTATCTTATTTCTGCCCTGCTATGCAATTCCGGTGGTTCGCAAACTGAGGATTAAGCTGTTGATGGGCGATGCGCGACCTATGCTTATTACTTAACGCGACCCGGCGTACCAAATTACCAACAGTCAAGAGAGCAGTCTTTCGTCGAAATTATCATCAGCCAAATGTAAACACTTCGATTCGCGGTCTATCATTTCACATCCTTTTTTAAACAAAACAACGCTTTACTTTTCTCTCTCTCGTGGAGTAGTACTTGCTGCTGCTCACTTGTCACGTCGAAGTGTTGTTGAGTCTGAGTCTCTCTCTCTCTCTCTCTTTTTTTTGTTTAACTGGCCCTGAAATAGTAGCGGTTCTTTTTCTTATTAAAAAAAAAAAAAAAAAAAGAAAAAGAAAAGCAAGACGACGACTTCTGTGTTTTTTTTGCTGTCGAGTTGCTAGGCAATATCAATATTTCTGCTGCATTATCGAATAAATTGCTGATCTGTTGTTTTCACTTGTTCTTGTAATGATACACAGCTAACTCTTGCAGTTGAGATGGGCATCTTTTATTTATTTATTTTTTTTTTTTTTTTAATTTTATACAGAACATTTTTCATAATGGAAGATTCAAGTATTTACAACATTTAATAGTTTTTGCCCTCCTCAATGCGAAACCTAATTTCCATCATGGTAGTAAATAATCATAAACAAATAACAAGTAAAAAAACCGACGACCCTTGTCAATGATTTTTATTTTCATATACCTTATCTTACATTTTTATATTACGGTATTTGAGTTAGGCATTTAGTTGTTCGGGTTTATTTATTGTTTATCAGAAAGCGTGAATGGAAGAGGTACTCATTGAAAGAAGCAAAATTTTTGTCATTTAATTTGTTGTAGATGTGTAAAAGTAGGCAATTTTAATGAAGATTTATTATTATTTAAAGAAATATGCAACAATTCCCAAGTTTACTTTTAGTAAATTTTTAAAACATTTTAAAACATACGCATAAAAATTGATAGGAAAAAAAGATTTTTTATTTAATTGTTTTTTTATATATTTTTTAATTACAGTAATAGTTTTTATGCTCCACTGAAAGTTTATTTGCAAGATGTTTTAGTATATTTAATAGTTACCACATTTAAAATAATTTAGCTCAGAATTGAATAGTAGTAGAACTGCTAATTGTATACCTAATCTTATTTGTGTATATATTCTTGAGAATTTTTAATCAGACTACGCATTCTTCTCTACAAACCAAACAATTCAACAAGAATGTGATTAAACTTAGTTCTCACTGCTTAAGTTGCTTTATTTATTAAGAATCCTCCCTTCATTTTTTTTTTAAACCCTTGTCACAAAGCTTTCATAAAAGGATAAGCAAAAAAAAAGAAAAACAAAAAAAAGTTAATTAACGCTCTAGAAAACATCTCTCAGGTAAAGTGCTAAGAAGGAGGAGAGCCCCTTAAATTTCATTTGGGGGAGGCCATGATTAATTTCGCCAGTTACGGTGACAGGCATACGAGAATGCGGTGTTAATTACACAAGTTTTATTCTTCACGCATGTTCGAGGCAGGCGTATGAGCGCGGCATCCAACACTAATTAGTACAAATTCTTAACTGCTTGTGATAACCGTGAAAGTAGAAAAGAGAATCGTTTACAAAAAAATGGCGCGCTACGGTTCCTGTGCTAAATAAAAATAGCTGATCTGTATCTTGCCGGAGTGGTAGCGTTCTCCTCTTTCTGCTTTTAACCTATCCTCTCTTTTCATCTTGAGGTTTCTTTTTTTTTTTTTTTTTTTTTTTTAAAGTTTTTATTTATCTGTTTTTTATTTTTCACTATTCCTGCGCCATGCTTGATACTCGACACGAGTTGCCAAAAACCGTTTCCGAATTCATTTCGTCATAGTCTGTCGTCGAATATGTCGCTCAGAAATAGAGAAAGAAATAATAATATTTAAAAAAAAAAAAAAAAAAAAGTTTCTGTTTTTCCTTCGTATTTTCATACGGAAATCCAACTTTCTTTCACTTTTTTTTTTTTTTTTAATGTAGGTGGCCCAGTAGTCTATTGTGATAACTTTTTTTTTTTTTTATTCCGATCCATTTGCGTTTAACTTCAAAGATATAATAAAAAAAAAAGAGTTTTTCCTTTCTTTTTATTTATTTATTTTTTTTTTTGTCATTGTGAGGTATGTTTGTTCCAATGGAACCAACAGTTAAAATGTTCCGGTCGAGTTTTTCTCTCCACTTTACTAGGAAACAGCATTTCATTAACTTTTTTTTTTTTTTTTTCATTTTGTTGAACCATCTTGGATAATGGTTTGTGTGAATTTTTTTTTTTTTTTTAGAAATGATTCTTTGTGGGAAGAAATAGATTTTTCTTACTTTTACTGCATTTTTGATATTTTTTTTGCCCCTCCCTTTTTTAATGACGAGACATACGAAAAGTGAGTATCATTTATTTTCAATAATTTAGGATTTTGCACAATTGCATCTTTAAACATGTTTTTCCGTGGAATTTTTTTAATATACATAAGAATTTAATATCAATTTCAACATGTAATATAATAGCAGTAATATTTTTCGCAATATTTGTAAAAAATATATATTTTTTTACACAGAATTCAGTACTATTTTTCTTTAACTAACTGGTAAAACAAAAATCTAAATGTGGTATTACAAAACAGTTAATTAAAATTTAATTTTTTTTTGAACGAAATCAAATAATAGTGATTTCAAGTTAACACATTCAAACCAGTCATATTTTATCAACTTGAATTAAGCGGAATAACTTAAAAGATAATAATAATAATAAAGATTATTGTTGAAAGAATTTAAAAAAAAAAAAAAATGTCAGACAAGTTCTTGATATTTCATATGATAATGTTTCTTTTCTTAAATACTTCTTCTAACCCCTTTTGATTTTCTATTTAAATGAATGAAGCCATTTTAACACCATTCCTGTTAAATTTCTTCATTTGCATCTGTTATGCACGCACGATTTTCGCCTCCCTCACCCACCCGCGGGGCTTAGAAATGAAATCGTTTGGCTTTAACCTACTTTCGGCCGAAGGTGTTTAATTTTATTTTCCATTCGAAAGGTGTGATGTGGTTAGGGTTCAATTGTCCACGCCGTTTTGTGGCGTTCAATTTAAATAAATTAAAGAGGTTTTTCCGATCTCGTTATTTTATTCTATCCTCGATAGGGTAAAAGAAATCTTGCGGATTGTTGCAATGCCTTTTTTTTATATAATTGCAGCAGCTTTAGACATTATTTCATAGATAATTTGCTAAAAGAATTATGTTTTTAATAGTGTCCCATATTCTGAGCTTAACTTGCTGAGAAAGGCTTTAATCATACAGAATAATTTTTTTCCCCCTGAATTTCACTTATAAGTATAACTTACAACTTTAACCCGTCATTTGAATGAATGCTCAAATATTTTAGTTTTAGAATTGCTGCGATGTGCATTTATAATAATCCTTAAATTGTTTTCAACTCTGAAAATTTTATTCATTTGCTGTCAACGTCACGTATTGTTTCTGTAGTTTGAATCTGACATTCAAACATGGGGTATGTATTTAAAAAGAATACCAAAGAAAAATATCTCTGAAGTTCTGTTTGAGTTTTTGCTTTGGATACATCGTCCTAACACCATAATTAATATTACATTTAAATCGCTATCAGTGCCAGTGATTTTTAATACATCAAACTAGGCTAAAAATGAATTGTGATAAATATTTGCACTTAGATTTAAATACTTCGCCAAATTGGATGATTACAATCATAATAGAATCTTAACCAATTGAATTACTGTGTAATAAAATGATATGTTGCTTAATTAGTATCGTTAACTAATTGTTATGGCGTTTCTATTCTATCTAACTAATATATCTATTTGAACTTGTTTACAATAAAACATCAATTTTTTAAATAAAGTATTTGTTGCTTTTCACATAAGTTGGATTACTCGTAAATTGTGACATTAAAAAATTTTTTTTTTTTTATATATAAATGTTGTCGAACTAAGAAATGCTTCTAATATAACTAAAATACTCTTTCTAGGTTTATGCAATGTCGTCTGTGTATCTTTTTGGTTTAAACGTTGCATTTTGGCAATAATTGAAATGTGTATAATAAATATCATTAAATGTGAATAATTTTTTTTTACACATTTAATTCAATCGTTTTTTTCTCATACTTTTTCATTAAAAATGATTTATTAATACCTTATCCAATATAGCAATTTTGGATAAGGTATATATTATTTATACGTCTAATATTACATTATAATATTAAGAACTTTAGCTCAGTGTTTTTCATTAACTATAAGCCATTTCATATCAGTGTGGTGCCAAAATGCATTTGCCATCCTCGCTTAATAAAGCTCGAAATCCATTGTTGCACGAAGCTCAAAAATATTTCAACAATCGCCAGAAGGAGGACTTGGGAATCGACAGTGACGGGTCAGCGCCACCAGTAGCAAAATCATAAATATCTGATGATAACCCTTCTGTTCCTCGGCGGACGTCGACATCTCGCTAATTGCCGAAGATTTAAACATCCCTTTTCCGAGCAGCAATATCTCAGAAGAGGAAGGCCTCTCAACCCTTTTGCTACAGGCGGAAGCGAGCGACTGTCGCATCAATTTCTGGTGTGCAGAGGCAGTGGCTGGATGGGTCCAATAACGAGTCCCCGGGTTCAAGACTTATGAGTCTTAGCTTATAAGTCACGCGCCTGTCTTCTTGGAAATGGATTACTCGGGTTTTGTGATTGTGTCCGCCTCTGGATTTATGGTTGGTGTTATTCCGAGCACTGTTCCTCGGAGGTCTCGCTTGACACGCTTTCGAGTGGAGGATTAAGTTGGTGCCGAGCACAATTTGCTAGCGAAAGGTATCTGTTAGGGCTCATGAATGGTGACTCTGAGCCTGTTTGAAGCAGTGGATATTGCAAAGATGCTCATTACTTCTATACTTATTTTTCCTATTTAGTACTAAATTTAAACAACAACAACAACAAAAAAAAGCAATTATTAAAAACTGAAAATCTTGTGCAATTTTTAAAAAAATGAATTAAGTAACATGGAATAATATGATCTTCGTTATAATATTTCCCTTTGTTATCAAACAGACCTGTTTAGTCTGGGAAATTTTACATTTTTGTTTTAAATTTTCATGAAGCTTTTTGCTCTTACAATGCTTTCATTTTTAATTCAAAATGCTGTGTAGAATTATTTTTATTCCTACATTAAATCTAATCAGTATTAAATGTTTTCACCTCATATCTTGGTAGCATTAAGTCATTAACAATTTTAATAAGAACATTTATATTCAATTTTTTTTTTTTTTTAATTGCAGCTACAGTTGCGAATACTGTTGTGAATTTTGTGGTAATATGGGGAGGGGGGTATCATTTCTATTGGTGTGTGTTTTGTCATTCGCGACCTCCCATCTTCATTACTGACAAACATTGAAAAAAAAAAAAAAATCTAAAAATTGCTTCAGATACTGCTATAAACTTTATCTTGTATTGAAACTATCGTAGTTTTGATTGCAATTTAATGCTTATTCAGCAAGTACACAAAGATGTTGTTTTTAAGTTTTAGTATCTAATTCGGACTGTCAGTAATTGATGAAAGTAGTTGATATGTGTTGCATAAATAGGCTATTGTATTGACCTAGTATACCCTGAAAAAAAGATTTCCTTTCTAATATATATATATATTCATTTGTATAATAAAATATTTTAGTTAAAGAAATGTTTGAAATTTCTATTAAAATAATAATGGAAATTAACCAAATGCCATATTTTTCGTTTTTGTGATTTTGAATGTATATCCTATTTAAGAGGACGAGGGATATAATATTAATCGTATCAGTTATAGCATAAGCTTCGTCCTAAATGATCTTGTTGTTTGTTACGTAAGCTTTCATGATAAACTTGTTATTTCATCAACAAAGGAAAAATAATAAGATTTATTTTACATGCTTGTTAAAACTAAAAGTACAAGGTAAGCACCATTGACAAATAATATAAAGTGAACGCATCGTAGCATGAAAAATATACAGATTTAGCTGTTAAAATATTAATAGTAATTTAGACATTTCAATTGGAACCTCTTTCATAACGAAGATAAAAAAAAATAATTTTTTTTTTTTTAATCAAGTAGTCTTATCTAAATGAATGGCTTTAATAATTTTCTATGTCGGATACTCTTAGTGAATGTCATGAAACTGGCTAGATTTTCTCATCAACGCCACTTGATTTTTATCGAACAGCAGCAGAAGAAGAAAAGACAAAGAAGGGGGTAGAGGAAAGATTTGGAGGTGTAGTCTGTGTGAGGGCATCTTTATCATCGTAATTTGCTTTGAAGCTTCTCTGCTGGAAATGAGACATCGCGTTGACAACGGAATTCTTCATTCTGCCAAATGAATGACCCGCCGACATCTTTGCTTAGCGTCTCGCGATGAGCAGTGACATTGAGAAGGGAAAAGCGGTGGGAGGATGGCGGGAAAAAAAAAAAAAAAGTTCGAAATGGCTTTCGATGATGTAGTTACTGCCGTCTTGTTTTCACAAAGCTCTGCCTTCCGTTCGGTGTCAAGAGACAAATGTATGTGCTGTTTATATATCTGGATTTAGTCAGCTCATGTACTACTTTTGAACAAAGTACAGCGCATTTACTTGCCATTTCGCGTCTTAATGGTTCTCTCTACTGGTATTTTGATAATGCCTGTATGGGAGGGTGCCCTTTCTGATAGATTTGTTAAAAAATTTTCAGTTTGGCCATAAATGTGTTAATAAACAATTTTTATTTTGTGTGTATATTTTTTTTCGAATCATGTGTGTGAAATGAGGCATTTTGTTAATAATTTTTTTTCTCTTTTAGGTGAGTATTCTGAACTTTTTTTCTTTTTTTTGATGGTGTAAGTGGTATGTAGAATTCTTTGAAATTTTAGATGAGTTTCGTGTACGATAAATATAACTACCATCCTGTTCTATAGTTTTATTTATAATATTGATTTATATTAAAATTTTGAGTTATTGTCTATTGAAAAAGTTGAAAATTTACTAAATTGAATCGACCAGAATTGTCAGATTTATGTGTACTACGTTTCTAAAGTATGATAGTAATTAATTGCATTTTACGTATTATAAAATAAATTTGTTTCCTCCTAAAATCCATGTTGTTTTTTAAACTTGGAATTCAAATAAAATGGTGTATTTTTATTTTCGCCTTCTAAACTTACGACATATTTGTTTAAACAGTTTCATATTCTCACCTTACTAGTATGTATTAATTAATTTTATTTTCTTGAAATCGAATCGAATACTTACGATATATAGGTAGAAAATATGCATAAAATAACTTGTCTTTTACCTTAGGTAGTGCATTTCATCCGGTTCTTCGGTTTTTCTTGAACCTATTGTAAAAATGGTTTCCTCATCAGTATGTTATTATTAACCTTTTTTTTATAACCTGTACATCTGAAAATTTCATTGATAAACCTGTCAACAAGTCCTCTCAATTTTATAACTTTTGGATCCTAAAAGAAGCCGAGGGCATCAAGGCTAAAATTTCTTTCTTTTGACCCCCTTCCTCTATTCTCCCCAAAACCTTCTGCCTTGAAAATGCTTCTTTTATCCATGTTTAACTCAGCACCTTTGAATCCTTCCATCCATAAAGCATCTCACCTTCCCACAATGGCCATAATATCAGAATAAAAACTGGTAGAAGTCCTAATGAATAAAGACCCTGCCATGAGAGGGGAGGGAAGTCTTGAGATCTTTGGAAAATGTTTGTGCCCATGCAAGCTGCGCCTTCTTTTGTGCTACCTGTTATGGTCCATTTCTCCCCCTAGTCCACTTGAGAAGTGTTAAGAAAAGAAAAAAAAAGTATCCTACTGATCGTTTCAGACTTATAATAGATTACCGAGGAGGAAGTTTCTATAGTCATTTTGCATCCAGTACCCACGACATTGCCACATTTTGTGATTTGGGTTCAGAACCTCCCGAGGTACCCCAGGTTTTTGTTTGGCTCGAACCAGCTGCCTCTCGTGGCTCAAAAAAGTAAAATGCTTTTGTTGCTGCATAAAAAAGCAGTTATAATGGACTGGAAGGTAATTGACTGAACTGTTCCTGGTTATAGCACAGCATCCCATGTGAAATAATCACGGAAAGCTGGAAAGCTTTGTTGTTGTGTTAAGTGTGCGATGTTATTCATATGATGTTTTACTGAATACTCTTGAAATCATTTACAAGTTTTCATTCCTCCTTTTTCCTTTTTTCTATGACCTATTCATTATTAAGTTACTATTTTAAAAATAATTATTAATCCATAAATAGCAGAATTGTTTTTGAAATTCATGCGAACTTTATTTTAAGATAATTTTTATTATCATCTAATTATTATTATCATCTTATTAAAATAAATCCTATTTAAAATGAAATTTAGCACGTTCACGTAATTAAATCGGTATTCTCAGTTATAGCATTATTAACGCAGTTTAAATTTAACCTTGAAAAAATTATGCATATTTTTTAAACGTATTTATGGTAACTTTTATAAGATCAATATTAAAGTCAAAGAAAGCGAAAAACCTGTTGTTATTTATCATTGTAGATCCAACTCCTCAGCCACCTAATGCTGTTTGATAGGTGGAACGTTTTTTACCAGGTCATGCATTAGTATGTTGATTCATTCTAGTGCTGTTAAGAGTTGAATCATGTCTACCATTCCGTGGACCACAAGTAGAGACGGATTCATTGCGCCTGGCATCCTTTCAAGACAGTTTTCTACTTTTTTATCTCTGTCTCTCACTACATCCATCTGTTTCCTCCAAGATTGAAATAAGTTGCCGCAGAGACCTTTTTCTTCTTCATTCTCTTCCTCTTCTTTTTTTTTTTTTTTTTCGAGAGCGACAAACGAGAATAATTTGGGAATATACGAGAAGCAAGCGTGTAAAGCATCGTGTTTTTCGTTTTGATTATGGTCCGCCCTCTCTTGTCTTCTGTTGGCTTGGCACGTGTAATAACAAGCAAAAATGAGTAAAAAGCTCCTCATGTCTGGGGCAACGAAGGCCTCGCAGAAGCAGCAGTAGGTGAAAAACTGCTCTGACTAATCGTAAAGTTGCAAGTTATTGCCCTGTATAAACGTCTTTTTGCATGGGTGCTATGTTTTAAAAATGCACCTGGTCGTCTCTTTTTTTTTTTTTTTTTTTTAAGCTGTTGGGATTATTTACCTAAGTATTCAATGTGTTAAAAGTGATATAATGTAAGTACAGGCACATCCGGCTCAAAATATTTTGATAGTTTTTGTAATTTATTTCGAACAGAAGTCTACTAAATCTTTATCACCGAAATTTTCCATTTTTGCTTTGGTTTAATTTGTATTGATTTGTTTGATTTGATTTGTATTGAAAATTAATAAGTACTAAGCTTTAAAATCTGAATGAATCAATTTGTGTCTAATATATTTTATTTATTATTGTTGCGACAATTAGTTTTTATGTTCAATTTAATTTTCACCCTCTAAACGAGTTTTTAAAAAAAAAAAAAAAAAAGTGCTGTGTAAGTCTTTAAAAATGAAAATAAATGGATCAATAAATTAGAAAAGATGAACAAATATAAAAGCAAGGGAGAGCACACACAATGTAAAATTATTAATAATGTGTCATAGATTGTAAAAATAAATTTTCTTTCTTCGAAAATTTTATCTTCCAATGCTAGGAGGCTTTTATCAATGTGTTATGAGTCTTAATAATCTGAATAGTTGTAATTTTTGAGAAACTTCTATTATTAGTGTGCTATCAATGAAACTTAAACGGAACAAAAACTAGACATGCTGTGACATTTTATATAATATAGAAAAGAATTGAGGGACGGGGAACGTTAATTTCTCCTGTTCAAAGTAGGGAAAAAAGAAAAATTCAAGGCAATTTCTTATATGTCATTGTCAATCTATTTAAAATTTTGGAGCGGAGTTCTTCATGACAGTTTTATCTTCTTTCTAATTCGCATTTCCCCCTCTTTGCCAAAACTCATTTCAAAGAATTTTTCCATTATCTCTTTCCTTAAATAGAAAAGTTTTTTTTATCCATGGAGGCGATTTCTCTATTTTCTATTACTAGTAATTTTATAAATTGAATTTACAATTACACATTCATTCGGTGAATTACTTGTGAAATTTGAAAAATCAGGCACATCTTTTTGGTTATCTTTTCAATGTCTATCGTTTATTTCAAATAAAGAACTTAATTCATTTTGAATTTTTTTTTTTTTATACTAAATCAATGTCTTTTGTGTAGCATGTACTTAGGAATAAACATTAACGGCTATAAAAGATAGAATTAAAAGTGAATATAAAAATCTTTTAGGCAAATTCTATAGAAACTATTTCAGAAATAATATTCATCGCCTTGGAACCTTTCATTTGATGCTATTAAAGCCACATAAACTTGGGGTTTCCTTACATCACCATTATCATCATCAGCTCTTATCGGGAAAGGGGAGAAATGATTTTTTTTTCTCTCCATCATTACAATGATGGCGAAATGATGGATCTTGTATTTTCGGTCAGCCATCCTGCCACGAGGATATCAAAAGTTCCATATTCCAGACCCATCCAATTCTTGTTGGGAAACGAACATGGAGAAGAATGGCTCCGCCACAGTGGCGCAAAGCAAATCAATAAAACTGGCAAACAATCTGAGGCGTCCCATCAAAATGTAGCTAAGTTTTCACGTAAATATGTCGTAAATGTCATGCGAGGGCGATATCGGAAATGCCGCGTTGTTAGGAGTCGTAAAAAATTAGTTTCGGGTTCCGCGTTTGTGAAGACACATTGCGGCTTTTTATTTGCGTGTTTCGTTTATTTCATATCGCTTCTGCTCGATTCTGGTTCGGTGCGTGGGATGAGACGGTCGCTTTCGTAATAATGCTTAAACAATTAAACGCATGAAAATTATGAGATTTTGGTTTCGAATAAGTTTACTTACTAGTATAAACTTCGTTCGTACTTAGTAGTATAAATTCATTTTCCCAACATTAATAGATAATTTTGGAAATTTAAAAGCTATACCGAAACTTTTGTGTCACATACTTAAAAATAATTTATCACATATTTCTTCTCCGAGAATAGGGGGCCTGATAGCCAGTTGACTAGAGCTGTGTCCTTTGGTACCACAAGCTTCAGGTTCGAATCCTGGTGGTAGCATGGATGTTTGTTGATGGTTCGGAATCCACTTTAAGCGGTAGGCCCCGGTCTAATTAGCTTAACGTGTACAAAAAATGAACACGTTAAACAAAACCAACCAAGAGCGGCAAACCAAACAAAATCAGAGAGAATGTTTACTTTTTGCATCTCTGAAATAAATATGCTTAAGGGTTTGTTATGCCGACTGCGTTTTTGAGACAAAAATTTTATAAAAAAATGTCTTTGTTAAATTAGGTTATGAAACATTGACAAACAATAAAAATGTAAATATGAATATTAATTGTTAAAATTTGGCGAAAATTGACAAAGTGTATTGTTTGGCTTTATGGAAACACCGTGAAAGACTACGTAAATCATATATTTACTTGCGTGCATGTAGACATAGATCCTTTATGCATGCATTGGAAGAGTGTAAATATGCATTTTAAAAGGTACATTATAATGAAGCCTTTTCTTACTAGTTTTTCCTATTTTAAGAGATGTATGTTGTGGATTTTACACAGCGTATGAATCCGCTCATCATGCCAATAAAAATGTTTAATATATTTTAAATTATCATATGGCAAATTGCATATGTAGTGTGTTATGCAGAATTGACTTCTCGACGTTTAACAAAAAACATAATAGTTTTTAAAAAATTAACAAGCGGCCATATCGGATGGATTCAAATACAGCGGTGTAATATGCAGAATAGTAATTTCGGAAAGTCTTTTAATTACAATAAAAATTTTAGTTTTTATTATTAAAATTATACAATATCAAGCGAAATTTTTTTTACAAATTAACTGTTTAATTGCATCACTGTTTTCGCTTTTAAACCGGATGTTTATCTTTCGACGCAATCTGTGGCACTATGTTTCGAAATTCAATTAGTTTTTATTTAATCCAAATCTGATGAGATTATTGGTATCAGCGTCTATACGCAATGTAAAATTTCGAAATGTATTTTATTATGACTTAGAGGCTAGGCAGAAATATATCCATTCCACTATGATATTTGATACTATAACCTTTTCAATTCGATTAGTCGCCGCGACCCACCCTGAAATCACCTTGAGCCCTTAAAAGTCAATGGATGCAAACAACATCCCATTTACCACATCGATTTATTTTATCACGACAATCTATTTGGAGAACTTAATATTCCCCTGATGCGTTTCATAACAACTGGACGAAATCTTTCCTGTTTTCCGAGATGGATTTCTATAACGCTGCAGAAGAAGAAGAAAGTGACGAACTTTTAAGAGGTGAAGGTAAATCGGACTTGGGTTTCTCTTTTCTATCTCTCCGCCCCTCTTCTTTGTTATCTCTTCGCTGGAGAGCATTGACTTCCACTGGGATGCTATTTGAGATAAGTGACGCTCTCCGAAAGGTAACCGAACAGTTTTTTTGTTCTTGGTTTCGTTACTATTTTTCCCCTTTTCTTCTTACGATCGTAAATATACACGGTCAATTGAAACTAGTCTGGAGGAAAACCTCGATAAAGGTAATGTTTGAGGTTATACTTGTTTTAGATTTTTTTTTTTTTTCTTCCTGTATTTCGGAGAGAGAAAAAAAAAAAAAAAAAGCCTTGGCTGTGGCAAGTGGTTGACATCATATAAAATTTCCGTTTTCTTTTCTACATTCGTTACAAGCATTGTATGTAAAATGTCGCACTGTTTTTTTTTTTTTTGTAGTTTCTTTCCCTCTTCTTTTTGATTTGCATTCTATTATTTTTTAAAAACCAGAATTCTTTCAAGAAGTATTTAAAGGCTCTTGTCATGTTATTTCGTATTTTCAAATGGCAAGCGTCAGAATCTGGTGTCATTCAGCATTGGAACCGCACAATCAGGGGGAAGAATCTCTTTTACGATTTGCCTTAATCTATCCCAATTGTAAGTTTAATTTATGCGGCTTTAAAATTTCTTCCTTTAAAGTCATACAATAAACAGCTTAATCCATAATACTCAATCGTATTGTCGTGATAAGTTTTTTTTTTTTAATTATAAATTGCTATTGATGAAAATTTTATGTTTTGTTATTTGTGAAAGCTAACACTTTTTCTTAATAATAATTCTCAAATTCATTTTTCTCAATTCAACCTTTAAAATTTAAATATTCATTAACTGGTAATAGTGACCTTTAGCAGGATCCTCGTGGTGAAAAACCGAAGCTACTGAATATCAAATATTGGCTACATATTTGTCATTTCATTATTAAATATGTCATTCCAGTAGCTTTATAACGTATTGGCTATACTGAAGCTACTGGAATATGTAGCTATCGGCTGCATATTTGCCTTTCCAGTACCTCGTCACATCAGATAAAAAATGTCTAGCTTTTGAGGGGGACCCGATGTCGTATGTTAAATTAGAGTTTTATGGTTTTAGAATTTGTCCCTTATGACTACGAGCTTGGCATATGGGAGCTTATATAAATAATTCAATTTCCGTCGAAACACAAGACCATGGCGTCAAATTATTTTACTTTTTTAAACGAATAAATTTAATACTTAACACTGACAAAAAAAAAAAAAAAAAAAAATGGAGGAGACATAGTGAGCTATTTCCCCCTGCCCCCTTGTCTGGTTAGTTTCGGGTTAAGCGCTAAATCCACCAACTTATTCGAGCGACTGCCTGTTCTGCGATGCTTTATCTCGCAATTGACAAACGTGTCAGTGGGTTCAGTTCTTGGGTCCTGGACGCTTGGCTGAGCACTCTTCCTCAATGAGTCTCGCAGACGGATGTTGGTTGTCTTTGGTGTGAGAATTTCCACTTTAGAACACCACCCTCTTTTCACTAATATGCTCTCGAAAAAAAAAGAAATATGTATATTATGGTTATTGGACGGAAACTGGCTATTCTTGTTCATTTACTTTGTTTTGCATGAGAGGAAGAATAGGCTTTTTAAGAGGTTTTTTTTTTTTTGACACATCTTATAATCTTAGTTTTTTTTTATAAATATTTATTATAGATGAAATATTTTACTCTTCTAGATATGAATGTATTTAGTTATTAATTCATCAGTAAATATTGATTTTTACAGTACATGGTTTTTTTTAAAAAATGTAATCCAATGTTTGTGCTTTATGAGCAGACAGCAGCAATAGTATTTATCGGTAGTGTTTTTATTCTTATTTCTATATATATATATATATATATATATATATATATATCTTTATTATACTCGGCAAATATGTTTTTAAGCCCCAAAAGCTTCCCAATTTAATCTTTATTTGCTTATTCAAGAATGTTTTGTTAATACTCTATATAACGGAAGTAAAAGCAAAAACCCGTAACAAAAAATATGTACTGGGCAAATATGTCAATATTTATCTATGTATTAATAGTTCATACAAAGAGAACGTTATAAGTCTTAACAGTTGCGTGGATACTTTCCCTTAAAAATAAATGATATCAATTTTTTATTTGAATTTGTCTTCTTTCTGAAGACAATTCTTTCAACATGATTAACACTTTTTAATCAGTTAGCCACTGTCAAATTGTTTTTTGTGCGCTACCAATTCAGTAATGACTCACAAAGGATGTATTTGATTCTTAGTTCAATATTTGAGCTATTCTAGAGTTTATATAAATATGGCTTTTTTTTTCTGTCTGCATTTAAACTGTTAATAATTAAATTTAAAAATATGTGTTTTTTTTTTTTTTTTTTTTAACTTAGTTTTTAAAGGATTGCATTTTCTAAGAGGGTTCTTTAGTAATAATGTTCTATTGTTTATAAAAGAAATATTTTAGCCTCTAATTAAATGCAATAATTAACACTGGTTTTAAAAATATTTTAGAAAATACCGCGGGTACGTGTTTGGGCATTACCGATGTTGAAGATTCTTAAAGAAAATAATAATAATAGTAAAAAAGCGCTGGCTGTTTATTTTGAATTTGTGAATTTGAAGAAAGGTGTGAGACTAGACAAAACAACTTCTCCGAATAAAACTATTATTTTGGGATTGTTTATAAATTCGTTGGATATTATTTTTAAACTTTTTTAAACTAAAGATAAACATTTACTGTATCATCTTCACATTAACTTGAATGAACTAGCAAGCTTTTTTTCTGCAGCTAATCATATCAAACAAGGGAATGAAAGGTGTCATTCCAACATAAATATTCTTCCAACCTAAGGGATTGTATCAAGATTGCCTATGTTTACTTATGCTAATTTTCGGTCATACTTATATATTAAAATTTCTTAATAGTTTGTTATTATGATGAAAAAAAGAATGAACCATTTATAAAAGCTTAAAACATGCTTATTTTTATAATATATAGCTTAAAAGCTTATTTCTTTATCAAAATATAAACACCATAATAAAAACATTTTTTTAAAAGAGTTTTAAATGTTCTTTGTAAGTTCTCATTAGTTTAATGACTCTTTAGTTATGAAACAAAGAATAACTTATTAATCAGAAGTCCCAACAAACATTGTTTTATCCTATTTCTTCTTCTAATTTGCGTATTTTATTAAATTGTTTTGCCAGTAAGATTGGGTGCAATTCAGTAAACTTTGATGATTCGCATTATGTTAGACCAAGTTGTTTTAATTTGGGAAACACAACAATTTTTAGGGCAAAAGGGTTTTTTAATGCTCAATTTTCATTAGTTTACAATTATTAGAACGAGATATCTTGCTGCAGAATTTTCGAAACTTGTGGGTATTAACATCCATACATTTTATGCTTTTACATTATGAAAATACGTCTTTTACAGAATATAAAAGTGTAATGTACTTTCCTATCACTAAAATAAATGCTAAAAATTCATATGGTTTCTATTATTAGACATATTAAAAGACATTAACAGCTTATTAGATTTATTTAAAATTCCAATTTAGCTAAAAAGGTGGGGAGCCTAAGTTACCTGCCTATTTTTCGAAAATTTCAATGGGAATCCCTTCATCCCCAATAGAAAGTGGACACAATTTTAAAAGAGGACATTCATTTTCCTTGCAAAATGCCGCACAAATTATTGTTTGTGTAATAAAATTCATCATTTGAATAAAAAAATGTCCTAACTTCGAAACACATGGCTACATGCTTCCTACCATTAGTGACATGGGTAAAAAAAAAAATTAATCTTATTGTAAAACTTATTGGTTTAATAACCATTCAAATACCATTGTGAACTTGGGAAATACTTCCTGTGCCCAACTCTTTTGATTCGCAATTGACTCGCCTGGGTCATCCGTCGATTACGGCCGTGCGTGATGGAGTCCTTCAGGATTCAAAGTGAAAGTCGTGTTTCTCCACAAATTGATTTTTCTTCCTTCCTCTGGGTCTCTCCCCATTCCATTACTGGAACTTCCCCCCGTCCGACGGCGAGTGCCCGAACCCGAAAAAGGGCCGTTTCTGCCTTGATTATAGGGTTTCTTGCGTCTCCGCGGCGGCTAATCGTGGGGAAGATGGCGGCCCCAAACTTGATTATCTGTCCTGTAGGGACCCCAGTAATTAAGCTGACCGAGAAGACTACCGAAGAAACCCCGCTTGGTATTTTTCATCCAGAAAGGGAAACCATGCTGCTCCTTTTTTTTATATTGCTTATGTATTTTTTTTTTCTGCGCCGTTTTATCAATTCTCCTGATGGGCGGAACCAGAAGAAGCCACCGATGAAGTGTTTGGTTATCGAAAAGGTCCCTCGGATGTGCGTCTGAAATGAGCCGTGCTTTCTACGAGTCGGCGGCGAGCTTTGTTGTCTGTGCCGTAGTGTACAAGAGCTGGATAACAGGGCTTTCTCAAATTTCAGAATGGAAGGTAATCCCTCGTTTTTGGTGTCCTCTTGGCATTTCTGTTCTGTGGTAGTAATAAAAGGCCACTAGTTTGTGGATGAAATTGACCTGAACTTCCTATTGTAAAGTTTGTTCGCTTGTTTTTGGTGCTTTTCTTTGACAATTCTGCTCTGCGGCAGTGATGAAAATGCATCTATTAAAAATATAATTGGTGTTTTTGGGCAGTGTATATGTATATCGGTATCATTTCAAATTTCGCTTAGCCTTAAAAATTGTTGAAAAAAGTTAATTTTTTATTACATTTTCTAAGCTTTCGAACCCATTTTCCTTGTTTGAAAAAGAAGTAGCAGTCGTATTATTAAATCATTTATTTTCAAATGATCCCAGTGTTCATTGTAGAGAACATTGAAAAAGACACTGGGTGGTTTTTTTCCCCTCTTAAAAAATAAATACAAATAGCAAAATACAATTTAATTTTTTGATTAAAACAAAATGTTTATTTAATAGCACAACTTCAACTTACAAAATATATGTAAAAATATTTAAACCATCAATTGTTGTTCTGTTAGCCGCGCAGAACACGGATCCCGCCAATAGATGGCGGTACTGCTGTATTATCCATTATAACAGTCACCTTAAACTGTGATTTCTTTTTTTATCTACACATTGATCTCATTCGGTTATCAGTTGTAATTTCTTTTAAACTTTCTTCTCTAGAATCAAGATTGCACGTTTAATTAAATGCCTAAATTACCATTATAGCTTCGTGTGGAAAGAAATGACGCGGTTTTCTAAAATGTAAACGTCGTCGAGTTTGTTTTGTCAATCTTTGTTTTTTTTTTTTAAAAAGCAATGTTAGCAGAACAAAGTAGGTATAGGAGTGGAAAAAGATGGGATAAAAGATCTCAAGAGAAAGTCTTACTTTTCTGCCCGCGGCTGTCGCTTTTACAGATTCCAGATTTAGAGATAAGTACCTCCAGTGACATACTGGGATTTGTTTCGCTTGAGAAAATGCCTTGTAGAAACCCGCAAGTGGGGAAGGTTACAGAATGTTTCGCGTTACGTGTGTTGCTTCTTTCCTGGACCTAAGACCAGGTGGCACCTACCTAAATGGAAAAAATAAGAATTTGCCCCTGCAGGCGTTGACATCCCTTCTCTCTGGGGATGACGATACCAAGTTAAACATCGCGGAATGGCGTTAGTTTCCACTCTTTGAAAAACCCCAGGGAGAAAGAAGCATACAAGTAAGTTTCTGACTTTATTTTAACAAGTTGAGCTATTACCAGAGAGAGAAGGGGAGAAAATTTTGTTGCATTATTTCTTGATGCAATGGCGCATGGCATGCTTCTATTTATGCGTTTTCTTTCCCCTTTTTTTTTTTATAGTTGCCCTGGATATATTGCTTCTTGTAATTTGAGGTCTTGTCTTTTGACATATTTCCGGTTGTAATTCTCCCCTCCCCTTCCTATTCCCTTGTCGCTTGATTCGTGAAACGCATGTTTCTCATTAATCTGATGTTGAAGTCTGACAAGTTAGAGTTTTTTCCAGAGACAAGTAACTGACACTGATTGACTAAATGAAAACAAACATGAAGATTTATAACAACACTTAAGACTTATATACCCGTTAAGATTTGTACTATTAATGTTTTTCTAGAAAAAGTTTTACGTCTTAATGTGGAATATTTTTTTCATTATAGAAATATCTTTTTTTTTTTTATTTTTCATGTATAACCTCGCATCCAATAAGACGATTTATTAAAAAATCACTGCTATTACTTTCCTCGCCAAATACCCTGTTCCTGCTTATTTAAAATATTTGTTATATACTTTTTAAAGCTTAGTCATTTTTTGTTTACCTTGGGAATATTGAGCCATTGATTCTAATTTGAGGTTGGGCATATTCTTCAGGGCAAAGACCTTTCAACTCCAAAAGATCCCTTTCCTATTCGTCATTTCTGGCACTAAACGCTCAAATTGCACAGTATTTGCCGATAAACAAAGCATTTATCTTGTGTTGTTTACTTCGCATATCTTGCAAAATGTGGATAATATGTAAACATTTACCTCGGATACTGTAAGTTCACAAAAGAAAAAATGTTATAAGGTTTAATTTATTTATACCTTCTTTTTTTATAACATTATTGCGCTTTTTTTGTTAAATTTATAGATGGATAAATGAATAAGAAGTTTAAAACGTTTTATTTTCCTCATGAAGTGATTACATTACCTTAGGTTTAAATTGTCTTCAAATATTTTGAATATCTTGGCATTTTATAAGCTTCTTACGATTAACATCCATGGACATTTTTTCCAGAGATTTGTATGAAAAGTAAAATTTTTTTTTTTTTTTTTTTTTTATCCTAAACTATTTGTGTAAGTATGTATAAATATATTCTCAAGAAATACACAAAAACAGTGCTATATAATACAAATTCTGACATAAGTTTTAAGATATTATTTCAATATTATACCTATCCAAAGTGAACAGTAAAATAGGCATTCATTGTAAGTTGTTTTCATTAACACTAGCATGCTATTTCTAACCGGTTCGTTGTATGAAATGTCCCATATACATACTTTTGCTTTTATCTAGATGTATAAGAAAAAGTAAAATTTGTCTGCTTGTCAAACATCAAATAAGAAAAATAATGTATTTATATAAAAGAAGAAGCAGCTGCTTGTAGGTCATTTCTCTTTTCATGGGGTGGGGAGAGCTTGTCATGGATACATTTTTTTTTTTTTATTATTAATTTGAGCATGTAAACAACTTCGTTCACGCTTGAATGCAGGGTCTTTGGCTCCTTGGAGAGTGCAAGACATAATTTATAACGTCATTTCTAAGAAATCGAGGGGGAATTGGGGTGAGGTCGTACATTCTCTCCCCCTGTCCTCGTTCCATCTCTTCCACTTTCTCTGTACGCGAGGGGCAGATGCAGAAGAATGTTTTTTGAGGTATTTATTTCGAATGTTTCGCGCTTCTTGAAGCAGAATGGAATCACTTTTTCTAAATCAATCATAATCTTAATCATTTTTACAAGAAAAGGCGTCCGATTGGGTTTTGGCGTGACTGGAAGGACTCACGAATGGTGTGGGATGCGTTTATTTTATTATCCCCCCACCCCTCTCTCTTCTCGTTGTAATGCTGGTTTCTCGTTAGATAGGGCAAATCACTGTATGATATCATGATGAGCGGTGGCATATATTTGGATTTGTGGCTCGTCATTATTTTCTAGCTGTGTTGTTAATTACGTGTCTTTTTTGTTGGTAATTGTTAGTTTTTGTTTTTTTTATCTCAGTTGTTGGAAGATTGCTTGAGGATAAAGTTCATTCTAATAATAATAGAAAAAGGATCATTACGTCAATATTTCCTTGTATTAAAAGTTGAATGAATTTTTTTAAATTCATTTAAAAAAAAAAAAATCAACTATTATGTTATTTTAGAATATTTACGATTATTTTTCAAATAAAGCTATTTGCCATATGTTCATTTATGGTATTTATTAAATTATAACTAATACATTAAAATGTATACAAAAGCTATTAGGTTAAACATTGCTTAATACTGAAATACATAAATATAAAAGAAATTAGTTGAAATAAAATGAAAATTTAAGAAACTAATATTTCTATTAAAAGTATTTTTTTTAAAGTGATTGTTGTTTTTTAATTTCATCAATTTCTAGAAAATAAGTGCTAAATTTCGCAAAGGAAAATGTTATGGAATTTTTTTTTAATAACTAAATAAGTAACATTCAATCTTATTGAGTAACATATCACTATTAAATTTTTCTTTTGTTATCAAAAAGAAATATTTTGAGATTCTTACTTAAACTGTACAAAAGAGGATATTTTTTTTTTTATTTAATTTTAATATTGAACTACTTAAAATTATCTCAAGTACTACTGAAAAAAAAGTTATAGTTCGCACCTACTTATATCCTACATTTAAATATTAAATGAGCATGCCAATCTTTTCATTCATATACAGCGACTATTTTTATATGAAGTTCTAAAGTGTTTTGTAAAATACGCCCATAATGTTTGTGCAAAATTTGTTTTAAATGGAATCTTCATTTAAAAAGGGTTTTAATGAAAGGTCTGTTTTTCTCAAAGTACGCGCCGCCTTCCTTGTTAATAACTATTTTTTTTTTTTTTTTTTTTTTTAATGACTATCAACACAGTTTTTCGAAAATTATACTATATTTTATATTTTTCTCCTGTTCCCTGCTGCGTAATAATCTATAATTTGCTGTTTGAAATAATGGTTTTGCGGAAAAATAAACAAAGGATTCAACTTCTTGGGAGGTCAACAATCTTGCTGTTTAGGCAATAGCTGGATGTGCAAACATTTTATAATTTGACTGACTGTTCGCTGCCGTTTAGAATGAAATCGAAAACAGATTCCTGTTATTGATTGGATTATTAATTGTTAAAATTATACGTTGAACTTTTTTCTTCAAATTATATATTTTTTTTTATAGATTTATTTTTTGTTTAATTTTTAACAAACGATTCAGAATGTTTGTTAATAACCAAATTACTGCTTTTGGGTGGTGTTCCCCCCCCTCCCGCCACCTCAAAATGAATTTTTAAATCTATTGCTGATTTAGACCATACGCACACACTGTGAATGCATTGGGGTGCTATAAAAATGCACCATACTACTTGTTGCATGAGTATGACTCATGAAAAGCCTTATTTTGATTGACTTATGCATACCAACTGCATAAGATCGTTTTGCTTCATACATAAATATCAAACTAATTAGATGTAAATTTTCATTCATGTATATAATTCAAAAAATAATAATTTTTTTCCGCCTGTGCCGGTCACCTTGTTGAAGATCACCAGATCTGGTGCTTTACTACAGAAACAGTAACATTTCATAAAGTATTGATATTTATCCATTTGGTCAAGATATCTCACGCGATGTCCAACAACAACAACAAAAAAAAAAAAGTTTCGTAATAAAATTTTTCGCTTCCAAACAGGATTTTTATCAAGCCGTACATGTACCTATGAACCTCTGTATTTATTATATAAAATAAATCGAAAAGATATCTGATATAATGATAGTCATTTTCGTGTTGTTCATTGTTTTATTAGTAACAGGTAGAAAGAGATACATCTCTAGAGTAATTGGTAATTTTTTTTTTTTTTATGCAAGTAATTGTATATCACACAATTTTCCATCCTGACTGAACAAAACAAAGTAACTTTTACCTGATTTAAGGAAATGTTAAATATACGATCAAATAAATCTTTTCCGCCAACAAAAACGGACGAGCTGTCATCAGCATCCTTTTTGCCCCATGTGGCATTTCCGTATAAAATTGTGTACCATATAAATTTCGTAATAGATATTCTACATCAGTTGAGTGTTTGGAGGGGAGGTAAAGAAAGGGCTTTTACCTTCGATTTAAAAGAAATGCAAAAGATACGAGCAAATGAATCTGGATTTGTGTCCAATCGCTTGTCTTTTTCACCAACAAAAACATGCGAGCTGTCATGAGCATCCATTTTGCCCCTGTGGCATTTCCGTGTTGTATCGAATGAAGGTGGTCAGGAAATACTTACTGTTCAGAAAGAGAGAAAAAAATAAATAAATAAATAAACAAACAAACAATAAAAAAAAAAAAGCCTTAATTACCACGTTATAGAATTCTATAAACGCGTTCCTGGACTGCGCAAGCCCACCAATTTTGTTGTCCATGGAACAACCATTAGTATATCCAACTGCTAGGCGTTTAAGACGTTTTTTAAGTGATCTTCTTAGTTACATTAGCCACTGCCTTTTCTGGTCTCGGACTCTCTCTCCACTACCCCCTCTGTTTTCGAAGAATATAATTAAAAAAAAAAAAAAAAAAAAAAAAAAATGGAACCGTATACGTTCGAGGGAGGGAGGAGGAATCGTACTATTTCGGCTTCTGCCTTCGCGCCACCTATAATTTACTTCCTCAGCCCCATTGTGAAGACGGCCTGGGGTGTTTCGGATTTTTCTCTTCCTCTCTTCAAGGTCAAGAGCCGCAGCGAATCGGATGCTGCTTTTATTATTTTTATTTTTCCCATTCCGGGTAGGGGGAAGGGAAGGCTGTCATGAAAATTTCGAGTAACAGCGAGGAAAATATTTGAATTAGCGTTGTGGAAACTTGCGCCGGTATTATTTCTACTTCGGAATGACATTCATGATCATTGAACTGGCCGAACTGACTTTGAATATTTTTTTTATCTATTAGAACTGGCGTTTGAAATTGAAAAAAAAAAAAAAAAAAATTCAATCCAGACTGGTATTTTAATTTGATACAATGTTTTTTCTTTTCAAAATATTGAATATCATTGTTTTGTGAATTAATTTCTTTTAACACAGAATGTATCATTTTTTCTTCTTCCGGAGTTGTTAAAAAAAAATTTAATACCATCAAGAATTCATAAGTTGAAGAACTCATAGTTGATCGGCACATGAGGAAGACTTTTATTGGCAACTGTATAGGAAACATGGGGTAAGAAGAGGACGGATTTGAACAGTTTGTAGGAGTCTGTCAACGCTTCTTTTATGAAAACAATTCTTTGAAATGATCATAATTAAAATCCCTGAGTGCAATTGTAGCTTTTAATACTATCACAGCAAAAATAGTTAATGTTTTTTTTTTTTTTTTTGTATGTATGTGTGTGTCAGTCAGAAGTATTGACGTAGCCCCGAGACTTATTAAAAGCTATCCTTTGATCAACAAGGAAAGATGTTATGGGAGCTATCCTATTATTAAGAACAAAAGTGATTTAATGTATTACAAATATAACATCTTTCTGATTAATATGTCCAATTTTCGTTTGCTTCGCCCACTTCGTTACCTCTTAATTTCGTACCGTTTATTTTATAAATTTGTAGTATGTAGTGAAAATACTACACGTTTAAAGTAGTTAAAAAAAAAAAAAATGTACTTTTTGTCACGCAAAATTTGTTTTTATAGGTATGAGGAGAAAAAAAAAAAAGAGTTGCAGTTATTTACAAATTTTTCTAAATCCTTCAGTACAAATCATAGTACATAAAATTACTTGTATATAGCATCTTTCTTGCATCGTATTCTATGGAAGAAAATTTGGCGCAACTCCCCAACTGATTTCCTGACTTGCGATGAATGACGCTTACACATATTTTTCATAATCATTATCGAGTTTCATCTTTCCTATAAAAAAATTAATCGAATCTGTGCTCCCATTTTAAACAGGGTTTTTTTTTTTCCTTCAATGTGCTGAATGTCGGTGGGCTATGTATTCCTTTTATGTATACCACAAGGAGCCCATAAACAGCCTATGAGGGTGGATATCGCCTGCCAGGAAGACTTTTAGGGTGAAACTGCTTTGTATTTGCTTGTCTTATTTCTCCCATTGAACAGGCTGACTTTACAAGCGATGTCGCAGTTTCTGAGAACCATAACTACAATGGACCCTCCTATGTGCTAGTGGCTTTCATTGACACTATACGGGCTATTAAATTGTTTGAATCTAAATCAGCTACTGAACTAATAGTCAACACCGATTGTAAGGAAATTCTGGAAGCGACCAAATTTGACACATTCAAACAGAACGACACAAGAGTATTTTTGGAGAGATTTATAATTTTAATTCATAGAATTTTATAATCAAAATAAGTGGAATTTTTCATCTTCAACTATTAAACTTTTTTCTTTCAAAACTGCTTTCTGCTGCATATATCTGGCCAGCTATTCTATTCGTTTATATGGATGCCTAATTCTCCACATAACCGGTGGATGAACTATAGGTTAATATACTTTTTTTTTTTTTTTATCATTCATTTTTATTATTATTATTATTATTTTTTTTTTATTCTTTCATATGTTCCATCTCAGATGTAAAGGTTAAAAATTAACGTAAGCATTCGCTTATAAAAATTCTTTTAGAATTCGTTTTTAAAAACGAAAGATATGAATTAGACATAAAATATTTTTGAATAGAAAAGCGAAGTATCCAACTTCGTATGAAATTCATAAATGATGGATTAAAAAGAGTAAGAGATAAGAGCCTATGTTGTGTGGCATCTGTTACTTTTCAGCAAGTTATCATTTCCGCTACCGACGGAAGGGGGTGGCCTACGTAATTGCAACAACTCCATCCGTGCCAAAAGGTTTTAATTATTTGTTTGACTCTCACAGTTGGGGAGTATGAACTGCCTCGAATTGGAAGTACAGCGAACGGGCGAGGAAAAAAATAATAATAAAAAGAGGAAAAAAATCATCGAAACTTATGAATCATGGTACTCGGTATTTGACAAAGGATTACAAAAAGAGAAGAAAGTTTTTAAAAGAAACACGTGTTTTATAACGGTAAAAAAAGAAACAGAGAAAGAAAAAAAAAATATTACAACTGAATAGCAGAAAAGAAGGGGAAAAATGTCACTCGACATCAATGACTTTTTTTTTTTTCTGTACTCCGCTTCATATTTCCGGCCATCTTTTGAAAACCTTGGCATATCTGTGATTTATACCGGGACACACAATGGCATCTCATAAGTGTTCGTTTTGTTCAGTTTTTATTTTCCTACTGTTGTAACATTTCTTTATTTATTTATTTATTTTTGCAGAGTGATTTCTTTGTCCTCGGACACGCGCTTGAACTTTTCAAAACTTTGTAGCAATTATTTATTTGTTAGTGCATTTTTCTCTTTCCTTTTTTTTTTTTTTTTTTTACATTTCGTTATCTGGTACCTTCATTGCCCCCGTATAGTTTTAAACCTGCTACGGAATTTTTCGCTAATTATTATCACATTAAGCTAATGATTGTTATTTGCCAATATTAATTTGAGGGTTCCCCACATAATGACGAGCGAAATGACCGATTCTTTTGTCTTCGCCATTCGCTGCATTGCGTTTTGTGCTGGCATCGTTCGAAATGACTAATTTGTTGTTTACCGACAGAAGAGTTTTTCTTTTTGTGTGTGTGTGTGTGTGTATGTCTTGGTTTTGCTCCGAACTTAATAAGTAATTGCGTTCATTAAAGATTTTTAGTTCCATGCATCTGCTTTTCGTGTATTTGAATGCTTTTGATACAGAATTGTGTATAATTATAAAAATGTTAATTTTTATAAAATGCGATTTTTTTCTTTTCTGTAGCTCGTAAATTTTCCTCCGTTTTCATCTCCAATCTAAACATAAAAACATTTTAATTAAAAATTAATATTCGACTGAGACATTTTGAGTTCTTTTCCTAGTCGTACTGCATCTAAATTTTTTTGTTTTGGTGGAAGTACTAAACTGATAATTTGTGGAAGTACTAAACTGACTTCCACAAATTATTTTCAGTATGTTCAGCTTAAGGTACAAAAAAAAAAATTAATTAAATTCATTATATAATGATTAAGTTTGCATATTAGTATATGCAATGGATGTCAATAATATTTAAGAGAAAATGTGTTTGTGTGTAATCCTCAGTGCAGGACGGATATCCCATGAGGATGGAGGGGAAGGGGCAGCTTCTGTTGTGATGGAGCACCCGTAGTAGAAGGCTGAAGGGGAGGGGGGACTTTTAGCGGTGAACTCCTTCGCATTTGTAGCGGTGGCATTTGTGTTAGTGGTTCAGATTCCATATTAAACAGTAGGTCCCGGTTTACTTAGCCTAAAATGTGCAAAAAATGACCGTAGAGCGACAAACCAATTTTGCGTATCATATGGGAGAACCCGGAAAAACACCCACCAGGCAGTCCGACTCACGAGGCAAGATGCTGGACACATCCTAAACGCTATCGAGTCTTTTTGAAACGGCGTCTATGCACCACGAGTCGGGCAGAGAGAAAACGTTGTTACCGTCGTTAAACTACCACTTTCATTATTCGCTATGAAAGATAGCGATAATACAAAAACGGCTGTTATGTATATAGATAACCATATTAGCAAGTTTTTTTAAAACAACCATGAAAATAAAATTGCGCTTAATTTTAATTTGAATGTGAGTTATTGTCATATATTTATTTATATACGAGTTATCGTCTGGGCCACTGTGTCGAACATTATCCAGGTTTTTTTTTCGACCTTTATCATATAATTTGACATTAACAGTGTGCGCTTGAATTGAATTGTCGCTTCCGTTTATGTATTTATCTCTGATTCTAGAAGTGGAATTTAAACATCTTTTGAATATTTTTTATTTTTCCCTTAAAGGGTGGGGTGAAGAATCATTTACCCGTTGTCAAACTCCCTTTCAACTTTTATAAAAAAAATCGCAGGGGGATGGGATGGGGGATTGAAATCAGAATCTGAATGTAAACTTGAAGCAGATGAAAAATGACACCCTTCCGAGCGTGGCGAAAAAGATGACAGATTCGCAGATGAACGATTTCTTTTCTCTTCCTCTCTTTTTACTGATTGTTGGGCAAAAGCTTTATTTGTGCGCTCAGCTTGCTTTAAATAGCGGGAATATCTCTCTCTTCCCTCCAGGCGAGAGCATTTTATTTTTGTGCGGCAAGGCGAAGAAACAAACCGAGAATCTTCACATGTCATCGGGATGAATGCGAGAGTTGTTGACAAAATGAATTCGAGCCGGAAATTGTTTGCCCTCGATTCTTTTCAAGAGTAGTCAACATTTTTCTTCTTCTTCTTCTCTTTTATTCCTTTTAATTTTATTATGCATTATTCCACTGGAAAGTGTCTTGCAATTCTTTTCTCATTCGCAATTCGAGATTTTTAAATTTTTTTCATCCCTTAGTTGGTGTTTGTGAAGACTAATGTTCATAATGTTTTGGCTTTTGTTTTTTCATTCAGAATGAGTTAATGTATTGTTGGTATCGTATGATTCTATGAGGTTTAAGGTATTGGTTAAGTCACCAATTTTAACACGTAATGCGTCAGTTTGCTATTATAAAATTAGGAGGGGGATTAAGGATTTGCCTTCATAAATTCCATATTATTGACAATAAAACGAAATGCTGGTTTTTAAAAATTTTTGAAACAAGGATTTCTGGAATATGGATTTTAATTAAAATTAAATTAAAAAAATATCTTTTAACATTGATTATTCGGTTACATAAAATAATTTATTAACCATAAACGTTTTTAAAAATTGAAAAGTTAACATCATTTCCGTGAATTGAAAAGTTAACATTCAATAGTTTCCGTGGTATTGATTACATGCTGTTTGAAACGGTACGGCCATGTGTAAAGTAAGGTTTATTTTATAATTTATTGGATGAATTTGTTTCTAAAAGAATTAAATTGAAAAAATATCTAAATTAGATTTAACCGTGAGTTGATAATATTAAAGGAAAATGCGCATTCTATTCAGAATTAGAATCAGGGAAAAAAATATTTGCTTCAATACTGGCGCTATTAGTTTCAATTGGATTCATTTAAAAAAAAAAAAAAAAAAAAAAAAAAAAAAAAAAAACAATATGTTGTAATGGGTTGCAGTCATTCAATTGACGCTATTCTGTAATTTAAACAATCTTGAATAATTTGCAGCCATGTAATTTTTATCATCGTTCGTTGTGGAACACATTAATGATTATTTAAATATGTATTTAGGAGAAGAGGAAAAAAAAAAAAAAAAAAAAAAAAAAAGCCTTCCCCGCACGAGACAGCAAAATTTCTTAAAATTCATTTTATTGGACGACAAAACATCCATCCCCATTATATCGGTACGGCACTGTTATTAAGCCGGTGGCATCTTTTTTTTTTTTTTGTTTCTTTCTGTCTCCCTTTTTTTCCATGTTATTACAGTGTACTTATTTATAATGAGCGCCCGAATTTTAATCGCTTTTTAATTGTCCGACGAAGCGTTTGTTTTCCGAAGAGATCAGAATGCAGATTCCGGGGATGATGGGGAAGAGAGAGAGAATTAATTCCTTAATCAGTACTTCTGTTATGGCGACATTTTTTTTTTTAAATCTCTTATGAGCGGGTATTTTTAGGTTGCACAGAAAAAGATCTTGATGTATTCCGCCTTTCTCCCCCTCCCTTTTTTTTTTTTTTTTTTTTTTAATTTGTTATAAATGCTGCGTTGTAGGTGGATTAAATAAGATGAGGAAGAGTAGATTCCCCCTTCTTTCCAAATATTGAAATTTTTATGAATTAGGCATGCCAAACTAAAGAGGAATCACTATAGAAAGTTTCACTGTGGTATAAATTATATTTCTTACAGATATTACAGAATTAGTTTCTTAAGATATTTCTTACATTACATTCTAATTTCCTTAAAAATGTATTCTGTGTAGTATATAAAATGCCAGTTCAGATTGCATGAAAGGAGTACTATGTCGATGTATAGGATGTCATCTATGTGTACATTTTTGATTTTATAATTCATCATCTTGGTCACGTACATTTATTCATACATGACAAATGTTTTTGGATTTTTCATAATAATATATATAGAAATTTATTCTGTAACTAAGGAATGATACAATCATTAACGAGTATTGATATAAATAATATAAAATGTTCGTATGCATTTCCCTTATGGAAAAACGATTCGACTCGTTCGTTCTTATTAGAGGGTAGTTCGAACGAAATCCAACAGGCAGCGCTGAAGGTTGAATTCACTGAAGATTGAATGTTTTTCACATTTCTATCACGGGGGGTATTGAATACTGAAATACAACAAAGACAACATACGAACAAGCCGAAAAAGAAGAGGGTAAATTTCAAGGGGGAAAAAAAGTATCACACACAATTCATGTTACTTGAATAAATGTATTTATTTATTTCATATATATATTCAGATTTAGGAATGATCTACTAGCAATAAATAAATAAGCACCACTAACGAGTGGTTATCTTTTATTTTTTTTTTGTCTGCAAGTTTTTGCTAGCTTGGAAGGTGAAACGGATATGACCATAATGCATAGTTTACTTAAGGAAATATAAAATTTCGTATACGGGGACAATTGTTTCCGAAATTTTCATGTTGGCCATTACGAAGATGTCATAGAATATATTTCGAAAAATGTTTTGAATCTTTCCTAGATTACCCCATCAAATAAATATGCCCAAAGAGTTCATATGAATTTTGTAGACAATGGTAAAAAGCAACACGTGAACCATGTAGCACTTTCTTTCAGCAGAATTCCAACATAAAATTTGGTATAGTGGTGGCGGAATAGGCTTTGCATAATTTCCAAAAATTTGATAAGCAATTCTGATAATTCCAACGGCAATCAATCACTCCTGGTCATAATAGGATCGATCAAGACTTGAAAGAAACACACTAATCACTAGTGTGCGAGTAATGGATGTTTAATAGAAAATTTCCTGTCATTTTGAACTGGATTTCTTTTTCTTGAAGGCCAACAAAGAGAAGCTCAGACTTCCTACTGTTTTTTATGAGCACCCCTCGTGACAGGGGGTGTAGCCAGCTCTTGGGTGGCTGCAGACTGAAGTGCTGTTTACGAGCACAAGTATCCGAAACTAAGTGTATGTTGTTGTTTCAGGCAGGTGAAGATCACTGCTCTGGCGCAGTGGGTCCTGCCATCTTTGAGCTTCCTTTTCTTCTTCTTCTTTTTTTTTTTTATATTTTAATTCTTTATTTGCGTGCATTTGACCTAGCTGCTATGGATGCAATAGATTTTATATTTGTGGTTAATGTTTTTGTCAATTTTAACTTTTAAAGAGTTAAATTATAGTAACTCTAGTGTAATCCGTTCCAGATCTTTTATACACAACAAGACGAATTCCAAACAAATTTTTCCAATGAGAAATTAAAAGAAATTGAATAATCCACGAAAAAAAAATATATATATGTATTTGTTGTTCGTAATCGTTGCTGGATTGTAGAAGAAATAAATACAAAGACGATTAATAAAAGACAAATATAAATTTACTAAATTTATTTTTCTTACTCGGACTTGGGGGTGGATCACCAGATTTGACGTTTACTAAAAATATGCCCTTTAATCCTGCACTTTTCCTCAATATGCTGGAAATATAACATTGTCTGATGATTGCAGATCCTTGCTTTTTGTTCCCATTACATCTTATGTGGACTTTGTTGAGGTGATATTTCCCTGCAAAATTTTTTTGGCATTCATTGGCAACTAGCGTACCGATTACGGAGTGCCAATGGGGATAGGCCTCTTAACCTTCTCATCTTAATTCATATATAAATTTACGATTTTAATTGTTTGCTTAAATGTCAGTATTAAGATTAAAGTTTCAAAAAGTTAGATAAATGGTACTCTAAAAATTAAAAGAATTTAAGTTTAAATTCGGTACAATTAGGGATCAGTTGTCGATGCCATAAAACTATTATAGAAGATACAATTTTAGTAATAATAATATGCTGAACTGTGGGTTGGCATTCATGCATCCGCTCAAATAGTATTCCACACAACGTTCGTATGAGGGGGGATCACTTCCAAACGAGATGTATACTAAAATGGACGTATGTGCAATTAATTAAAAAATCATTGCTAATTAAATCTTTTTTTTTTTTCTTCTTCTCTTTTACAGATATCCATTCCCTCGAGAACCGTGTTAGTTAAGAATTAAAAAAAAAATTGTATTAAAAAAACTACGAATTCATTTCTAGATTTTTTTCCAGGCGTATTAGATGGTGAGTTATAAACCGCTTTCTTATATTATGTACCGCACTATCGTAAATATTTTAGCATCTAACGTAGATAAAATGAACGCGATGGATTAAAATAATACCTTTTAAAATGCTTTTTAGTTTTTCTTCAATGCTTTCACCAGTTTTCGGTTTAAAGCTTTCATCTGTTTCGCCGTCCCGACAGGGCTTAAGCTCCCTGGTGTGCCCTGTTGCTCCTGGAGTGGTGACTAGTCTTATCTGCTGGGAATTCAATGCATTATTTGCATTTGTATTTTTATGGGGGTTCTTATCTCTAATTTAGATCGTCTTTTCTTTTATCCGTTGAACGGAGGGAGGTGCTTTCTTCTGAACAAGGCAAATTTACGAACACTTTATTTTAAGTTGCATGTGTAGGCCCACTGGGCCGTTGATTGAATAAAAAACAAAAGTGTATGGTTGTGTTTTGTTTATTAATTCGTTGTCAGTATGTGATAGTTTGTGAAGGAATTATATTTCTACGAAATTGATTTCATTGTTTCATTGTTTGTATATGCCATTTATTGCAATAAAATGTATGCCACAGTATTAATTAATACATTGCCAAAGTATACCAATGTGTTTCTGTAAAACTGAACTAGTACATTGTAGTACGTGATGTAGTCTGCTATATAATGTAGGCCATATTACATTGATGCATTGTCAATGTGTGAAATTATGTTTCTGAAGTAGTACACGCTAATGTATCGTTGCACTTTTCTACGGCATGTTGTTTATATATAGATGCATTTCATTAAAGTAATAATTATTTTTGTTGACAGCTAAATTGTAGCAATTTCAATTTCATGAAATTTTTTTAAAAGATTCGTAATTCATTCGAATGCTCATTTTAACTGCATCAATAAAAAATTTTAATTTAATTGCATTCAATTTTACTGCATTGCAATGTATTAATAAATGATGTTTCACCTAAGTTATACGAGGAAAAAATTAAATGATAAAAAGTTACTAAAAAAATTTCTTTTTTTTTTTTTTTTTTTTTTTTCCGAATTTCTGTTCCATTCTAAATATCTGTAAACGAATCTTAACAATTTCATTAGGTAGAAATTAAAGTTTTAACTATCTCATCAACTATTTAAATGCCAAAATATTTTTATTTAAACAAAACTGTAAAAGGATGCTTTCCATTATCATCTGATAATTTGAAAACACCCTTTCCATTATTATTCTCAAGTGTCTTAATTGCTCATTAATGCGGACTTATCGCAGAGACACACTTCCTTGATTCATGAAACCGTTAAAAACAAACCTCGCGTGTTCGAAATTAGCGCATTTGTCTCTTAATGTCTTTTAGATTGTTTCCAACGTTCTTCCATTTGCAAACATTTCTCATCAGAATTAAAATGTATACGCGGAGAGGAGGGGTTCAGTGAAATTCGAACATGTGTAGTTCGTCGAAAATCCTCCCTTTTGTTAATACCTTCTCTGTTGGAATTAAAAGCTGAAGGGGAAAATAATTATCAATTGTGACAGTACCCTTTTAAGGGTCCCCCAGTTCGCGGAAAAAAAGAGAAGCAAAGCTGGACGGTAAAAACAGCGGCAAGCACCAACTGTTAAAACTCTTTAATACTTTCAAAAACGAGCGTCGAATTACTCTCGGGAAGTTTCGAATTTTAAAATTCTCGATTCGGTAAATAATTACTCGGCGGATTTGGGAAAGAATGGCGGGTGGGGAGTGTATGGCTGCAAAGAAGCCATCATTAAAATGCGGACTCATTAAAGTGATGTTAGGGAATGAACATTTTTGTAAAACTCATCTCATTCCATGCATCCCAGCTATTATTATTATTATGATTTTTTTTTTTTTTTATCCTCTGCCCTCTTCTTCATCAATCTGGACCTACTGTTTTAATGCGGATATTTTCTTCGTTAACTAAAAAAATGTTTTTTTCTATCGGATATGTTCTCATGATTAGAGATAGAAAATAATAAACTTTGGTTGTAGTTTTTCTTAAAATAAGGTTTCCTTATTTATTAATGTATACATATATTTTTTTTTTTTTTTTTACCTTCGGCTTTAAATTTGTAGAAGTAGAAATAAACAATTGCAATCGGTTATCTTTATTTTTAACGTTAAATCGGATAAAATCGATGAAAATTTCTTGCTTTAGAGTTATATTTAGACTAATTTTTTTATTGTCTGCGAGGAATATTATATTCATAAAAACCTGTATAATATTCAAATACTTATTGGAAAATTATTTGTCCCAAAACTGCAAAAGCATAGATTTTGTCGTTATAGCACCATCCAATTTGTTTACGGAAAGAATAATTTCTTATAAAAATTCATGTGTATATATTTTTTCAAACCTCATCGCATAAATCATTTAAATATAATAAGGATTTAGATGTTAAAAACTTTTACAGCCATAAAAGCAATTTAATAATAGGATAATTTAGATCGTAGCATATACAACTTAATTAGCAGTACTAGAATTATAAGAGGTATGCATTATGTTTTTCTACATTATTATTCTCATTTACGCTAATATAGGAACATGTGGAAAACTTTAAATATTTAAATATAAATATTCGCTTACAATGATTAAAATCTAATTAATAAAGATTTATTACATTTAATTAAATATTCCTTGTTTGTAAATAACTACAAAATTGTTTAAATTATAATTTTACACTGTATATATTTAAAGATAACATTCTGAGTCCGATTATATTTTCATAAACACGTATACATATATATACATATATATATATATTTAATTTCTTCCATTTAGCTCACACTCTCCCTATATATATCTTGTTCAAATTTTCAATCGTTCATAAAATACTTTTTATTCATCTACTCGATTTCAGATAGATTTTTTTTTGAACTTGCAGTGGATGACACTTGATGTTAATACAGTTTTCAAATATTGATTCAGTAATTAAATTTGATTTATTAATTTTTAGTTTTTTAAGTTGCATATATCTACCAATAGACGGCAGCAGATAAACTTAAAAAAAAAAATGAATGAAAATTATTTATAAAGGACTTTCTGCAATAGTGAAAAAAAGTAGAAATTGACTTAAAATTTTTTTTTTTATTTATTACTTGTTTTTGTATAAAAATGTTTTTGTATGTCTTGGTTGGAGTTTTTATTGTACCATTTTTTAAGGATGGGTTACATGCATAAATATTAAGAGAAAAGACAATATGTTCCATCAGAATAAAAATTCGTAATATGTAAATTAGGATTCGTTTTTAAATTATTTTGTGTCTTGCCATTCATCAAAAATGCAATGTTAGAAACATTAGGCTTTTGATGCTTTAATTCGTAACAGTTACGAATGTTTCTTCTCATTTGTCTTGTCTGAATACATATATTCTGTTTGCATATCGTTGATTTTTAAATGTTTTATGTTTTGGCACTCATCAAAACGCAACATTTGGCTTGATTTACAAAAGCCAATATTTGCTTGTTGTGGATACAAACACCGACAACTTACAACCGAATTGCATTACCGCAAATTATGTACGAATAGCAGCCAATTTGCCTTATTTACTTAAAATCGATCTGGGGGCGAACGGGAAGAGATGCTTTCGGATTAAATTTCACTCAAATTATGCGGATTAAGAATTCAAAAGTTTTCGAGGAGTAATTAATTAGAAGGAAAGGGAAATGCGATCGAGGATTTAATTGAGTTCTCTTTTACCCTTTTTTTCTTCCCCTTCTCGGAAAAGGGATCGAATCTCCCTTCCTACCTGGAAAATTAATTAAAACCTATTTCATTTTCTGATCTTTGGGTTATATTTCCTTCGGGACAAATTAAAGAGGTTTTAATTATTGCATCCCACTTTTATAAATAACTCCCTACCTAAATGGGGAAATATTTAAGTAAATGTCCGTGCCATATGGTTAAGAAAACAAAAGTTTCTCTCCTTTTATTTTGAGGAATAAGAATTTTAGGATGGGGAAAAATTGTCCAATAACTTAGTGATGTTTTATTCTGTTCGACTTAAGAACACTGTGTTTGTTACTCGTTTGCTACTTTTTGTTTATAAAATTTTGTAATTTTTTTATAGTTTATAGTAATTGTTTATTATTTTTGATCCGTATTCTTTAGTGTTTAATTTTTGTGGTATTTTTCTATCAAAATATTTATGTAAATATGCAATATTTTTATTTCTAAAAACCAATAAACATTGTAGTCTTACATTTTTGCTATTATGCATAAAGTCGATTAAATAATTTACACTGGAAACAAATGAATTTAGAGCCTTATAACGTTTTGCTGCCGTCAAACAGAGGGCAGTGATAGTGGGGCATAGATCGACATATAACAACAATATATATAGGGATAACATGCACACTATTTAGTTATCAATAGATAATATGAAACAGATAGCAGACGCAGCGTTATCTAGGGTGCAACACGAAGATCTCTTCCGCCACATTTTGAAACGAAAATCCCATCAGGTATTCGTACGCCACATGAAAAAATCTTTCCTCCCTTATATTTTATGATGTCCATCCCTTGCATAAATAATGTGACGCCCCCCTTCCTTCCCCAGTTAGAAAATCCAACGCTCTCTCCACGACCGCCGCAGGCGCTGTTTATTCTGTATGAAAATCCCATTTTGTTTACAAAGCCCTTCCACTATATCTATAGCTAGTGATGTCAATATTTTCTTCGCAGAAAACGTCGCTCTGTTCAGGTAAAAAGTAAATAAAGGAATTGAAAAAAATTTTTTTTTGGGGTATTGAAATCAATATGCTTTCTGCATTTATATATCTATATATATATATATTTTTCAAATATCGCAGGTTTTTATTTTCAACTTTCCTTACTGTGCTACGATATCTTGTAAGATTGCACGTTGCCGATATAAGAAGTCATATAAAAGACAGAATGGGCAAAAGTATTGACTTAAAATGACAGCTTTCTATTGCTATCATTTTATTTTTCTGTTATTTTTTTGATGTGTGAACATTCTTGTGGAAGAGACCTACTTGTGCATACAAGCAATAGACTTGCTGCGTTGCTATTATTCGTGGCTTTTTATTGTCGATAGCTAGGTGTGCGATATTTGGATTCCTGACAGTTCCATCGGAAAAACATCAACTTGGAAGCAATAAAACAAAAAATGATGTGCATTAATCAATCAATCTTTTTATATTTCTAATATCTTTGCTTATAGTTTATTCAAAAGGATGTCATCAAAAAAATATATATATTCTCAAGTTTAAACGTGACATTGGTCATTAAAATTTTACAAATGTATTTATGAAAATAAATTCTGTACTTAAAAAAATCTGAAGAATCATTTTTAATTCAAAAGCCTTTTCTCAATTTTTAGACCCCCAATAATTGCTCCATAGAATTATTTTTTCACGCGCAAGCACTAAAACTCATGAAAGACTCTATACTAGGTTTGGAAGACACCCACTTCCAGCTTTTTAATTCATTGTTTTCTATTTACTTCATCATACAATGAGAACTGACTGAAAATTTCCATGAAATTTTTCAAAGAATATTCAGGTGCTGTTATTTTAAAGAACTCATCCTAATGTTCGATTGGGGTGGATGAGAGACAGATTTCAGTCTAGCTGCACCATCTATCAAAAAAGCACATCAACAGAGGTTGGAGGAGGGGATGAAACATTATTTGGAGGGGGGAATGGGATGACGGAAGATCTATCGAATAAATCTTAGGGTATTCTATTCGGCAAGATGATATCGAAGGCTTTTGTTAGGATTCTGTTTTTTTTGGAAAGTAATAACTCGTGGAAGATACTTTTCTCCCGCGGTCATTGGAGGATTTGTTGCAGTGCGGTTGCTTGTCGTGGATGGATTTTGTTGCTGGAGAGAGTTCTTGGAATTGATGTGGGTTCCCTATTGCAAGGGAAAGTAAAATTGAAAAAATAACTTGAATTTTTACATGAATTTATATTTTTATATATAAAATCACGCTTATCAAACATGGGTAATTCTCAGAAATATCTGCGAAGATTCTGATTAGATGGCTCTTAGCTTACCACTTACATTAGGGACTTCTCATTAAACAAGTAATATAAAAAAATTTCAAAGTCAATTCCTAATTTTTTTTCATTATATTGCAGAAAGTCCTTTATAAATAAAGTTGAAATTTTTCTCTTACATCTGGCGCCATCTATTATTGGATACATGCAACTTAAATCTAAAAAAAAATAAAAAACTACTAAAATTAATTATTTAAATTTAATGAATGAATTAATATTTGAAAAAACTTGTAGTGGATGACACTTTATGTTAATACAAGTTCAAAAATGTATTTGAACTTGAGTGGATGAATAAAAAGTATTTTATGAACGATTGAAAATTTGAGCAAGATATATATGGGGAGAGTGTGAACTAAGAGTAGAATTGGAAAAAAAAAAAGAGGATAAAGTTTATTTTGTTATAAATTGCACTGCTGATTTGATATTATTGATCTGAATCTTTTCGTTATGATCTGATTCTGCAATTATACTCAAGACATCAATTTTTAAATTTTTCAATTACTGTTAAATTTCTTATTACTGCAACAATTTTAGCAGTCTATTTATATACACTCTAATCGAAACTTGCTTATTATTATTTTTATAAATAAGTCTTTTGTTTATGAGGGAGAAAAATCCCCCACAGCGTTTCTTTTTTCCCCCACACTCAGTGCCCTCTTTTTTTACATGTGAACCCCTCGTCATCTCTTAAACACGCAATCTTTCAATTTCGCATCTAACAAGGAAGCTATTTTAATGTCTTCGTTGTGCAAAAAAGCTCGAAACTGATTTTTCTGTTTACGAAACCTTGACTTGTAGGTCGTGAAGTCTGCTGGTGTCTTGGAAAAGTTGGATTATTTTACCATCATCATGCGTAACGGTTTTGTGTGTTCGTTTTTTTGTGCTGTAACACATAGAAAAAAAAATTCTGTAATTTTTGCACTTTTATAGGATTGATTTTGAATAAAAATTTTCTAAATTGTTTAACAATAACATTAAATTGATCGTTTGTAGGCAACTGTTTAGTTTCTTATCCAATCAATTTTACATCTTGTAGGTGACATTTTTATGATAAATGAAATTTTAGAATTAACTTATAATTGTTGGCTTATTAGAATAAGCTGCTTAAATCCCCCCATCCCTCCCTGCCTACTACTGAAATATCCCAGAAAAGGATTTTAAATTGAAAGATTTAATATAATTTTTAATTTATGTTTTTATTTATTGATTTAATATATGCATTTATATTTTTTTAATTTTTATCCTTTTTCATATTGATTTAAGAGTTATTTTTCTATCATAATTTTCCAGATTTTATAACTGCATGATATAAGGAGGATCACGAAAAAAATTTTCCCTAAAATTAGCCTTTTTTTTTATTTTTTGCTATTTATGATGTCACTATTGCAAATACTATAGCCACTCTTATTCAATTGTTAGTTCTTATGATCGATTTACACATAACATATTATATTGCATCATGATTTCAAAAACTACTGCCCTGCAGACTTTTCTTTTTACTTCTATGCTAGTGACTCTATGAAACCAAGATAACATGCATAAATTATTTGTTAATTCGAATAAAGTGTAATAAGGATACAAAAAGAATTTCATATTGTGGGAATTTTTATCTCCTTTAACTTTTTTTCTGTAATAAGTTAAAGTTTACAGGGAAAAAAAAAAAGTTGAAAGAAAAAAAAAAAAAAAAGCCAAATCAATCTTTTTATTACCGCATACTAATTGAAAACGGGGTATGAGACAAGTCTTTTCGCCTCCTTAATTATCCACTTGATGAATTAACAAAAAATGATTAAATGCACCTCGTTGTATATTAAACATCCCATTTTATTAGCAATCCATCATTAACCCCGATGCCGCCTTTGCTTGCTCCAACAGGCTTTGCGACTTCATTCTTACTTTTGACTTTTTTTTTCCCCTTCCCTTCCTTCAAAGTATTGTACTGTTCTTTCATGTATTCAAATTTCTAGCCACTTGTCATTTTTTATTGAGACTGTTGGAAAAAAAAAAAAATTTTTTTTTTTGTCCATGTTTTATTCATTTTATATCTAACGAGACAGATAAATTAGTAAAACAGTAAGTAAAAGAAAATTAGAAATATTGACCCTTTTAGCTTTGATGGCAAGTGAATGAAAAGCTTTCATCCGCTTTCCATTCATTACTTGTTATTTTTCACACGGATGTAGCAAGTTGCCTCATCATTATCGTGATCATTTTAAAAGAATTTTGAGTTCCCATTTTCTGAGGATAGTTGACTATTAAAAATAAATAAATAAATAAATAAAATTTTTACTTTTAACGTTTACAAAATGTTATTATGGTGTTATTAGTGTTTATGAATGCCGTCATATAATGTGTTGTTGAGAGGTTTGCATTCTTTAACAAATAAAAAAAATATATTCTTTCATATTAAATCTTTAATAAAAAAAAAAATAATAAATTTACATATGCGTTGTTGTTATGCAGATTATTCAAAATTAATTTACCAACTGACATTTCAAAATAGAGGGGGAAAATGCTCAATTGACTTGTATATTAAAAGATAAGTTTTCTAGTTAAAAGTAAGTGTTAAAAAATACCTTCTCAATAAAGTAAGAAGACTTTTTGCAAGACACTTAGTAAAAAATATGTATATATATTACTATGTAAAAAAATGGTGTTGTAAAAGTGTATTCCGTAATTTGAAAAGTGGCTTAAAATGTGTTTGATATCTAATAACCGAAAATAATTATAACTCAATATGTTAATTTCACATGCATACTCTGTTTTTAAACAATGAACTTGTTACTGAATGTGCACCAATGAATAATTTTGTTATAATGCATAATGTATAGTTAACTCTATACTTTTTTATGCATTATATCTTAACTGGCGATTTCATAAATGTCGTCCACAAATATTGCAGAATTTATGCATGTGTCAGAATCAACTGTTATATAAATGAAAATAATTATATCGCTTGTTTCTATTGCCAAAATATGCTCATGGCACCCAAAATCACTTATCTGGTTTCTTCTGTCAAATAAAACTCTATATCCGCGACATCTTTCGTGGAACTCTGGACACACAGCAGAGCAGACCATGCAAACCGCACTTGCGTTTTTCCGAGCTCTATAATTATTATCATTATTATAAAAATCATGAGGAGGTACTAAACCTTATAATTAGACCAGAGGTTTACTTCTGCAGGATATGAGGATGATTATTTTACCTCCGACGAAACGATTTCATCAAGCCCATCTGCCCCAATGAGATGAGATTTTCGCCACCAATTTGTGAATCTTCTTTTTTGTGGCATCATTAACTCACTTTGAAAAGAGATGAATCTACTAACTGCTTTCGGTGATAGTTTTATGAAATGCGGGCTTCTGGTGTTGTAGATATGCGATAGATTGTTATTGACATATTCTGCAATTTGAATTGTTGGAGAGTGATAATACGATACGGACGAGTTTGGGACGTTGAGGACAACTATATATTGAGCTTTTTTTTTTTTTTTAATTTAACGTTAACAAATATAAAGGCTTCATAGCGTTGTGCTTAAAAATTGTTTATTAACCCCTTTTTAAAATAGAATAAAAGGTTATTTATGCTATTATTGGGAGGGGAGAATTGTTTTTAAAAGATATCACCCCTTATTGCACTTTTTTGTTGTGTACAGCTCTCAAAATTTTTATACAATGGAAATGGATATTTTAGTGGATCCATACACCAATCTTTACAGTACCGCTGCAGAAATTTGAAGAAATGTTTACGTTTTTATTTTTTTGTTAGATGAAATTTATAAAAAGTGTAATACTTTTTTCTTCTTAATTTAAAGTTGTATACGCAATATATTAAAAATCGGTGTTGAACACAGATGTTTTTCTTTTAACTATAATTGCATATGGCACTTGTGCACTGATTGTTGAAAATACCGAGGAAGTTGTTTTTAAATTTTTTCTTCCTACATTTGTATTTATCTCATTCATAATTTTGTATGAAGAAATTTTTTTGCACAATACCATTAATTTTCTATCAATTGCATTTAGGTAGTAAATTTTTTTTTCTTCCAATCCCTATCTGTTTTGTTGAACTATTTTAATTTGTATCGTGATTAGTATCATTAAGATTTTGCCGATTTCCCCTCCCCTTATTTTAACACTAGTAATCTTTGGACTGCGTGGAAGAAAACACAAAAAAATATAATAATCATACACAAAAGTTGTTTACTTCTCTTCAAGGCGCTTCGTTTGGCCTTTGGCGAAACTGCCGTGGAGAAAAAATATCGAGGTGTGAAAAATGATTACAAATTATATGCAGTCACCTGGCCTAGAGGTTAATAGGTATTATTCCGCAGTCTTGAAAACAGGACTGCCCGTGTTGGGAAGAGGGGGAGAGCACCACCGGGAATTTTTGAAGGTTGCTGCATCTCTTTGGCGACGGATTCTCGAATTCTTTGGGTTACTTTTCCTCTTGAAAGTTATGTTAGCTGGAATTTTTCGCTCAGTTATCATCAACAAGGGTTGTCTAAAGGATTCTGTTCCTTTTTGCAAACAAAGAGACATATTTATTTGGTTTACTACTGTGTCAAAAAGTAAAACCAATTTAAAATTCCCGGGGCTTATGGAAATTCAATTGTTTTTCTTTTCTTTTTTTTTTTTTTTTTTTTTTTTTTTTTTAGATTTCTGGCACTGACCCTGACATCTGTGTGAATTTTGACGTCAAAATATTCATTAGTGTTTGAGTTACGCTTAGCTTTGTGAGACGCTAAAACTGATTCGGGCGAATTCTGAAATGTCGGAATGAATTGAGCAAAGAACTTTGCATTCAATTTTGTTTGCGGAAACGTATAGAATGTTGCAGAAGGCATTCGGTGAGCATTCCTATATCGGAAAGAAATGTTTGGAAGTGGTATAAACAGTTCAAAGAAGGCAGAGAACGCGTTGAAGACGAAGAGCGCTCTGGCCGACCATCAACCTCAAAAGATGAAGCTCACGTCCAAAAAAGTAAAGCTTTGCTTGCTTATTAAACTTTTAGCATGCATTGAGGATTGGAAAAAAAAAAGTTGGCATAAGTGCTTTGTGTTCGGAGGGGGATTACTTTGAAGGCGATGAAATAAATTTGGAAGAATAAATAAAGAGTTTTTGAAAAATAATAATTTATCTTACTTTTTGGGCACGGTAGTATATCTTCTTGAGATCCAAGATTTCTGAATTTTTCTCCTAATTTGAGAAATTAACCCGTATTAATAAAATGTATAAATGACAGTGCTGTACTATAACAGATTGAAGAATTTTAAGACCTAAAGCTATAATTTCTATTTCTTAAATGTTCAATAAAACTTCATAAATATATGTTTACTAATTTTTAAGTTTCGCATTTAAAAAGAACCTTAGAAAAAAAAAAAAGCTTAGCATAGAAGTGAAATGAAAAGCGGAGTACTATCATATGTGGAAGTAAAAGAGACGTAAAGTTTATTTAGATGCTCGCGATTTAGTAAAATTTTGATTCGAAAAGAATTTGTAAACGCATTATTGTATTTCCCTGCATATTTTTTTTAGAAAAATAATTTTCATAAAAATAATTGAATATTACTTACTTAAAAAATGAAGACATTTTTAGATGTGCTATTATTATCACTACTATTATTTTCAAATAATTTCATGCTAGCTTATATTTATTCTTAATGATTTTAAAAATACTTCCATCATAAAATATTTAAAAAAACAAAAAAACAATCAATACACTAAAAATATGTGTTTCTGATCGAACTAATGACTGTATTTCCGTTCGCTTCAAATTATTCACGCTTTTTTTTAAACGAAATGCGCCAATTATTGTTATTATTTAAACTAAAAACACTGCTAAAACTTGTCATAAGTGTCAATAGACTCTTTTAGCTATATTTATTGAATGGAGAAAGAAGAAATATAGGAGTAATAAATTTTTGACATAGAATTTATTTTCTGGATGTAATTAGACTGATGAAAGCTTTCAGTTGAGATACAACTCAATCGCTCGACCGCATTGCCATTGAAAATTGCATTTTAATTTTGCGAAAATTGCATCATTGAAAATTGCATTTTAATTTTTTAAATATAGGTAATATCAAATAGATAAAACTAAGAAAAGGTTGCCGTTGAAGGCAACAAAATAAATTATTAGTAAAGTAACTTTCATTGATTGCCATTTCTGTTGAGCATCAATAGACATCGTGTTTCATTTGTGTATGCCATTAAACCTCGCCGACTAGCGAGGAAGCGTGGGCATTACCTTCTTTGACGACTGTGAGGATATGTTAGGACTATGAAGGATTCGCGTGTTGTATGGAGGAAAACCGGGAAAGCAATAACTAGACATCTTGACGATCATTTTATAAATGTTATCGTCAACGAGTCTTCTCGTTTCTGAAAGCAGTGACAACAATAACGACACCAATGGATTTAAATTTTATCCCGAATTGCCACCGGCCATGAGTTGGGGCGTGTGTTTTATTTATATCGTTATTTATTTATTATTATTATTTTTGCTTGTAAATGGATTTTTTTAAAGATCCTGCATATAAAAATGCACGTTAGTTATTATTTTACAGAGCCGTTGTATCATTTAAATACAAACAAAAAATTAAATTAAAAATTAAATCAAAGCATTACAAAATATATTCTGTTTTTATGTGTGAAATGCATGTTAGATAATTATTTTTTAAAATTGTTAAGATACTTTTCTTATTGACTATCAAAACAATGTTGAACAAACTAGATTTACAATCGTATTTATAAGATTTATTGCAATCCAGATTGGGCAGAACTTATTTGCATTTCTGATTAAACCTCCATCATCCCCCCTTCAGGGAGGGGGATGATGGGGAAAAGCCCCCATCCCTCCCACCGACAGCGGCGCAAATCAAGCCCAATAAAAGCCAATATCTCTTCCCGGTCAATTGGGCAAACGACATCCCCAAGATGAAGCACCCTTTTGCCACCCTGGCAGGTGGTCCTTCGCAGAACGCGAGGTGACGCCCATGACCCGCTGCTTACCACCCTCCATTCCAGAAAATATTTATTCCGCTCCGTAATCAGTTTTATACATTTATAAATGGGACTGCTGTCTTGCCAAAAGGTGGGAGGAACAGTGCTTTTCAGGTGTTGCCGAGGTTTGATTCGTTGGGGTGGCTTTTTATATGAGGTCTTTTTGTTCATTTATTATTTGTTTGGCACCAAATGTTAAAGCCGGCTAATCGTGTGGTAACAAGCTTTCAAAACTGGCCTTCGTCTTGATGGATATTTTTCATCGAGTACCTGCGCGAAAAGTATTTTCACTCGGTTTCATATGTATCATAGAGTGGACATGATGAGATACAACAATCAAAAAGAGAAAGGAGAAAAGACTCAGAATAGTGACTGCTTTTTGGATGTGTATAAGCAATTGTTGAATTTTTGGTGGTGTAGTCGTGTGGTACCGAAGCTTTTCAAACTGGCCGGCTTCTTGATTGGCATTGTTCATTGAGCGGCCAATACATTTCTATTTAGTTTCATAAAAGCTGCATATATTCATAGAGTGAATCTAATGAAATAAAACAATTAAAAAAACTGGAAAGGGAGAGAATTGAGTGATTATTGAGATGACTAAAGTTGAAGTTTGTTGATGGTGTAAATAAGTCTAGTTATGAGGGATGATCAAGTAGAATCCATTTGGTATAGTGTTGTGTCAGCGAATTTGTCTTTCATTAATTTCAGCAAAGGTAGTCTGTGCCTTGATGACAGGATTTGGAGGATTGATTATGATGTTAAATTCATTTCTAGATGAATGGTGGGGCGGGAGTTGATGAGTTCGATGCAGACATCTTATTGAACCACTGTGGGATGCACTGGTGTTACTGATGTACCATGGTGTGTACCTGTGATGCACTAGTGTTGCTGATGTTCATAGTGTACCTGTGATGATGCTTAGAACTCTACTTTGAAGGTTCTTTTATTTTGTTTTGATTGCAGCTATACCCCAAATAAGGGCTGCATACATTAAGGCATTTTATGTTGCTGAACATATGCAACTTATTGCTTTTTGTTTGTTTTTCTCACCTATATCAAAACATTGTAGAAACATGATATTTTCTGATTGTAATCTGATCTGATCCCCAAGTTGTAATATATTTTTTATATAAGTACCGGAAGTGTATTTAAAATTTTAATCAACATGCCTTCAATAATCCGCGATATTAGTTTCTATTATTAATTACTAATATTTCATTAATGTTTAACTTTAAATCACCATTTTTTAAATTGTATTGTTTATCTGTTAGTGGTAGCTGGTGTATATGCACATTGTCAGCTTCAAATTATTGTACATTTTGATGTAAAATTGATTGTTTTACTTTAAATTATAGATGGATTCTCTGTTAATTTTTTTTAATATAATTTTTTAAAATATATAGCTTAATGCTTTATTTTTTTCTGTCTAAGGCTTGCTGCTGTTTAATAATTAAATGCTATCTAAAAATGCTGTTTGAATGTCTGAAATGAATTCATTTTTAAATATAGTTATTTTTTTTTACCGATACCTAATCGAAATAAAAAAAAATATTTTTTTTTTTTAATCGAATCTTTTATATATATAAAAAAAAAGCATATGCCTGACATGCACATTCAAAGACTATCAATCTTTTGTTATTTAAGAAGGATTATATAGGTTGTATGCATACAGAAAACATACATACACAGCTATTGGTTAAGTTGTCTCATTAATAATTTTACTGATTGTCGCTTCCTTAAGTTAATAGTTAGTTTACCTAATTGTGTCAATAATTTATTTCAATTCTGCACTTTATACTGAGGGTAACGAATTGTTTTAATTTTTAGAAGAAAAAAAAAAAAAATGATGCGGAAAAAGGTTTTTCTTTTTTAATATTGACTAGTAAATAGATCGAAAATTGCTATTTTTCAAAAGTTTCAATATATTCATATGCTATGTGGAAAAACGCAGGTTTTGATAAATATGCTTTTTACGTTTGGTATTTATTGTAATTTTGTGTTGTAGGTACGAAAACCATTAAGAGATGCGGAGAAATAATTCCGAGAAACTCTTGACAATTTCCCGTACAATTCTTATTCATAGAAACATTCCTTACGAGATACTGCTTAGCAATAAACCCTCTGTTGCCCTGAATTTTCCACGCTTCGTCATCTCGAGTAGTAGGCGATGTGAAAAAATTTCACCCTCTGAGTCACACATCCCAAACCGCGACCGCGGATCTTTCACGCCTCAACTGCCAATGTCACTTTCAAAACTTGTTAGATTATTACTAATTTCACCCTTTTGCTGCAAGTCAACAGTGAAATGAATGTACGACCGCATCTCCTTGGGGCGGAGCGGCACATCTTCAGATTATATCATTTGCCAGCGTCTTTTGATACCGCCTTCGAAACTTATTTAAACTCCGCCTCTTTCCGTCTGTTTTATCCAATTGTTAATAGTCTCTTGCTGTTTTGATTCAACCATGAAACATTGTATCAACGCATGCGCGAGTTAAAAAGTTTGTCAACCTCAGTTGCGTACACGTACCCCATGGCGCCATCTAGGGGCTATATGAACTACTACTGACTGAATGGGGCTTATTGTGTAAAAGTTGCTATATTTTGAGTTATTATTCCACTCTATTTAATTATTGGAGTTATTTTATTTAGAATATTTAATAATTCAGGATTTTTTTTTTTTTTTTTTTTTGTTATAAACTTATCTATCTTGTGTCCTCTGTTTAAATATGACAAAGAATAATTGCATAATAAATATAGCTATTTTAATAAATATTCAGAATGTATTCAACATCAAAGGAATTCTTAGATAAATAATATACTCCGCAATTTTTTAATACTAATGAATAACGTTTCACTTGAAGTATTGCATATGCAAGTTGTAATAATATGTAATGATACCTTTAATATAGCTAAATTAAAACTTTGTCCTTTCTTTTTTCAGGTTCAGAATAGATAATACAGACCACATAATTGATGTGAATAAAGGAAACATTCCTTTCGAATATGATCAAGTCAATATCATTTGTCCCGTTTACAATCCGGGGACTAAAGAAGAAGACGTGGAAAGATACATCATATACAATGTAAGTTAAATTTCATAATCAAATAAGCGTGCAAAATTTTAATCTGTTAGTTCATGAAATTTGTAAAAATTCATGCTATCTGAAATTGGTTTTAATTTTTCGATGCTTTAGATTTTAAATGTTTAATTACTATTACGACAATTACTTGTTCGAATTTTCAGTTATTGTATGAAAGGGTGAGAAATTGTACAGCTCTACTTAAAAAAAAAAAAAGAAATGACCCTTAAAAAATGAAAAATAAGAACCTTCGGTAGAATGCGTTGAACAATTAATACCGAACGGTATTGGCACATTGATTTTTGTCAACAGGGTTGAATATTGAAATTTTAAGGCTAGAAGACTATTTGCAACAAGAAGCTATTGCATTCAATGTGGACAATGCCTCCATCTGGCATTACTATGAGAGCTTAAGGAAATACTGCGGTAGTTGGCTCTAATGTCTATATGCAACGTATTTCTGTTTGCATACACTTATTTACAAATGACTGCTACCCGGTTTTTATAGGTTATAGTTACAATTAACAATTAAATTTCGATGCTAATTCATGTCAATTGACCTACACGTAAATTTACATTCTCTTAATTTTTCTCAATCATTCAATTGACTTACGCATCAATTTTTTAGTTTGTTAGATCTCGGTACACATACCTCTTTCAGTCACAAAAATATGAAAGCTCAAGGAAAATTAAGATTGACATGTCCATCTTCGTTATGTTCTTAGCGGTAGAAGTATCTCTCTTTTGTCGAAGTATACTCGCCTCAACTAGAATTCCTTCGTAATTAATTCTTTTGAATTCTTTTTAATTCTTATTAATTATAATTAGTTCATAATAATTAACCTTTACATCGTGAGTTTTAGAAAGGCGAGACGCACTACACACATACACATATCCATATTGAAATGGCAAATACTTCTCAGATTTGGATAATTCTTTATTTGGGTTAAATTAATTGCCAATGCAAAAATATTTTAAATTAGAAGCAAAAGTATAATATTTATATAGTGAAATTAGAAGTCCTAAAATTTTATATACATTGCTTCTACACACGATGAAATACACATCAGTTTGGTATCTTTTTCTTTATTTAATTTTGTAAAAATTTTTATTCATGAACAATAACATTGCTTTTTTATGTTGCTCTAAAAGTATTTTATCCTGTAACATTAATATTATAATTGCATTATAACAGTGCTACAAGTTGTTATTAAAATTATATTAAGTTAAAATTAGATTTTTTTGTTTAATATGAAAAAAGGAATTAGAATTAAGCAAATTTTGCTTGATTTATCATTATCTATTACATAATTTTCATTTGGTTTAAATGTATACCAATAAATTTAAATTTCATTCGCTTCAGAAAGTACTATTAATATATATTTTGCCATATTTCAAATGTACTAAGCATTTCTCTTGTGGTAACTGATATTCATTATTAAACTAAATTATAATGACAATCAATGAAATTTAATAAATAAATATCATAAAAATATACAAAAATTTTGAAATATAATGTTGTCGGATATTTCACATAGCTTAGACTGTCATAATTTTTCGATTTTTATCAAATTTTAATTAATGTGAAGTTTTAATTAATATTTGGTGCATCACAGGTGTCCAAAGAGGAGTACGATTCCTGTCGCATCACCAACCCAGCTTCCCGCAAAATTGCTCTCTGTGATAAGCCTCATCAACTAATGTATTTCACTATAACGTTCCGATCGTTCACACCTCAACCTGGAGGGCTGGAATTCAGGCCTGGACAAGACTATTACTTCATTTGTAAGTGTGCATGTAATTTTTTAGAGCGTGTGATCTTTACTTTTCGAACGATCTCTTATCGTTCCACTATTATATAAACTGTTAGATTGTTTATTTTTGTAGTTAAATTTTGTGATATAGTACATAATATATTAATAGGGATTTCTTTTTGATAGTCTTCTAACTTAATATATATGATAGAGATAATAATGCACAAAAATAGGAAGTTAAATTTTAGTTAGCGATGATAACATCTTCATGTTTAATATTACCATATTAAATGTTATTCATTCAATAATGTCCTTTTTTGTATCATCCTGAATGAACTTTAGCGGGTTATATTATCGTCATTGCTGTAGTTCATTTTGTCTTGTTCTAAAGGTAATTTTTTGTGTTAAAGCATTCAATGCTTCTTATTTACCCCTGAAAGCTTCTGATGTTTTAATAGTTTTCTGACCTTATTATTTTCTTAATTTCTTTAAATTTTAATAAAGAGAAAAATCATTAATATTTTCTCTGAATTTTCTGCTCTCCCCACCAAATAAAATTGAGTTATCTAAACTGTTGTCTGTTAATTAATTTAGTATATATATATAACAAATAAGAATTTGGAATTGTAAGAATATTAATAAGGGCAAAATATTGGATATTAATTAAATTATATATAATTTATTATTGTTACATTATTGAATACTTAATTTTTTTGAAGAGAATTAAGTGATTTCATATTTTGTAAGAAAATTTAATTGATTTAATGCCATTTATTTTAGCCACTTCTGCTGGAGGGGAAGGACAACAAGCTTTAGAGCAGAAAATTGGAGGAAGATGCGCTACTCACAACATGAAGGTCATCTTCAAAGTGTGCTGTGGACCTACAAAATGTATGTTCAAATTTTTAACGTGAAAAAGTTATCATAATAATTATATTTAAAGTGCTCTTTTTTTATTAATTTGTTGTCTAAACTATTCTGAAATTTGATTGACAAATTGCAAATCAGTCTTATCTGTAGTTAATTTCCCTTAATTTTTTGGCAAACATTTAGAATTTTTTTACTAAATTAATAATAAATTGAAACTGATTGTGTTTCATTAAAAATAAAGTATTAATTCTTCCAGAATATGTATTGATAAGAATATATTGATATGAATATATTTTTGAGAATATTTTTTTATTATGTAAGTGAGAATGTGTATATAGAATTAATTTGAAGTTTCATCGTTTATAGCTACAACTAAGACACTTCCTAGCAGCAGTACAACTACTTCTGTTGCTACTACCACCACCGCTACTGTAATGCCTGAAAAAACTACTTTTATTTACCGCTTTAACCGACCGACCAATCCACCCTTCCGGCCCCCACCTCCTAGCATATACACCAGCAAGTATCCTCCTATCAAGAGTTACGACTTTCCTCGGGAAGAAGAACATGGCAAGGTGCCTAACAAGAAGACAGGTATATATTTATAAAAGTTTTCACTTTTAAATCCAAAGTAGTTTGCATTAATAAAATGCTTTGTACTTAAAATTTTAAAAAGTATGCAAGAATTAATTAAAAAAAAAAACTTTTTCGATTGTGAGTTTTGAAGCCAATTGTTCTTTTTGTTTCACATTTCGAACTATAATACATTTGTAATATGTGTAAATACATTGCATTGAATGCAAGGACTTAACTTTTACTTAATACACATATCAAGTTTTATATCCAAGGGGATATTGAAGTTAACATATGGCAGTGATGTAAAGCTTTATTAATAGTTAAGATGAAAATGTAATGCCAAATTAATCGATTCATTACCTAGCTTCTAGAAAATCACGATTTTTAAAAATGATTTTAATGTTTTTTTCTTGTCCCACTTACTAGTTCAATTTAAAAACAAATTAATCCATTGTGCAACCTGAACTACATTGTACAGACTATATCATCTGTTCACACTGTTTTAGGCTTAAATGGTCACATTGATTTGCTGGCATTTAGTGAAATGATCCCCCATTGAGAATTTTCTTGCTTTCTTTTTTGCCAGAACGTTTATCCGTCAATGATTTGTCACATATAGTGATATGTAGAGGGGGGGTTTATTGTTCACTTCTTTTTACTTTTGGACACTGGAGCTGCTACAATTTTTATAGCATTATAAAGTTTAGAAAAATGAACTGTCTGAAACAAGACAGAAAATCAAAATCTGGATAGCCCCGATATTTCAGACAGTTGTATTTCCTTATCTTCAACATGAAGCAAACTGTCATTGCACTCAAATGATGAAATAGTGAGTACACTGTTTCTTTTATGATTTGTAGCTCAACCTCAGGAAGGATTTTATCACTTATTCCAGAGAAACCAATAAAACAGAGCAACTAACATCATAAACTTATTGTTTGAATAACAAGATTCGTTTGTTTCATGGAGAAATTAACAAAATAAGCACATGTGATAGGTGATTAAGGGACAGATGAGGAAAAGAAGTACCATAAATCAATTCCACCAGAGTGAATATATGAGTAGCATAACTGGAAGGCATTACAGAGCTTGAAAGGGTTAACCATTTGATGTATTCACTGGAATTTCCTAATTCTAATAAATTTATATATGACATATGTTATTATTAAAATGTAATTATTTTACTTATATAATACAAATAATTAACTTTAGAAGTATAAAGTATAAAAAACTTTGTCATAAAAATACATAACCTTGACTATTAACAAACAAGAGAATTTCTTTCTCTGTATCTAAACACATGTATAAAATGGAAAGAGTACATATACTAAAAGAAAAATAGGCTGTCTAACAATAGTCTAAATTACATTATTTGATCTATGTCATCTCTACAGAAAGGTTACTACTATTAAAGGAGAATTTAATAATCATATTAACAAGAAGTACATAATGTATGAATACTAATTTTTTATTTTTATTGATGTAAGACATGAAGAAAATAAAAATAAAAAATAGCAGTATGTGTGACAATATTAAATTTAGTTTGTTCACAAAATGTTTTTACAGATGTTTTTACAAAATGTTTTTACAGAGCGAGGAAAGAAGAAAAAAATATTTAATAGCTTTTTACATATTAAACTTTTAATGTTTCTCTGAAAGTTGGAAATGATCATATTTAATGACATGTAATTTCTCAGGTCCATTATAGATGCATGTACTGTATTCTGGTGGCTGATAATGATTAGAAGTTGAAATTTCAGTACAGATAGTTTTATAATTAAATGTTATATATATTAAAAATATAATATATGTAGATAATATGCAATTAAACATTTGAACTATTTAAGATTTTTTAACACTGAATAATTCAATATAATAAAAATATTAATCTAATAATCAATATGAATAATTCAACAAAATAAAAAATTTGTGTTATTACTAAATTAATTCATTTATTTAGGTTTAATTCTTTTACAACAACAGTTTAAAAGAAAAACTTTTGCAAGTAAAACAGCCAATTAAAATTTTGTTTGATGTTACATTTAAAAAGGTCATAACTTGGCTATCTTTTGATTTCTTTTGGATATTTTTGCAAGACTGGTATTTAATGTACTTTTTTTTTTTTTTTTATTTTGCAGAAGACAGAGATAAATTGCCAAATGAAACAAGAGCTAAAAATGAAGAATTGGTGAAGAGTGCTGCCAATATTGTGAGAGTGCAACAAAACTGTGTTACCACAGTAGCTTTGCTATTGTTATTCATTTACCAACTGCTGAGTAGGTGAACTTCATGGAACTGCATTATGTAAATTAATTTGTAATTTTGTGTATAAAGAGGATCAAAGGCAAATTTGAATATTTTCCTGGCTGTGATAGCTGTGGAAGCCTACTAAAATTATGTATTGTGAAACCATCATCTGGTCATGAACTTGGGTACATCAATAGACAGTTTTTATTGTGCTGAAATTTTTTAAAGATTTTCTTTTTATCATTTATGTGAAGAAAATGCTGATTTTTTTTTTTTTTTTTTTTTTTTTTTTGTTTTCTTTTGTTTTTCGAAATTGTGACAAAGATGCAGTGTGGTGTGCCAGCAAAATAAAGTCATCAATGAACTTTTTCAACTATTGTGTACAGTCATTTGCAGTGATTAAATCAAGAAAACCAACTGTGATCATTGATCTAGTTACTGTAAACAAGGCTACATTCTGCAACTTATAAGAGGGGAAAATTGACTTTATTTATTTTGTAAATGACCAATGTATAGATAAAAAGAATACTTTTGCTTTCAAACTGGTTTTGATTTGCCATTTGGGATATTTGTATACCCCCCACCCCTTTTTTTTTATCAAAGCGTTTCAGTGCATAAAAAAAAGCTAAGTCATTTTGATGAAACAGGCTCTGCTCACTTCAACAGTGTAATTGTTTCCTTTGTGTAATTAAGTGTTTATGTGTTGTGAACTGGAACAATTTTCATGTCTACTGCATTATAGCTAATGTAAAATGAATGCTGGAGTTTTAATATCCATTTGAGATATAAGTGATAGCTTTTTATATTCAAGGTGATTATGTGTTTCATCATATAGTTTTTTTAGGGGATGTGAAATTGCTTTTGCTTTGATGAATCTATTTGTTAAATATATCAGTTTTTTCTTTTACCGAATTATTTCAATATTTCCATAATCATTATTCATTTAAAGTTGATTGAATATTGAGATTTTTTTTAAAATTATCAATACATCAATTATGATATTAGATTGATTTTTATGTAAAATTGTTTACAATGTTTTTAGTAACTTTTATTTTAGGAAAATTCATATCATGTGTGTTTTTTTTATTCCAAGAAATTATTTTTGCATTTTAAATAACATACAATACAAAGATAATTTAATATGAGGCATTTATTAGATTATTCTTTTATTATTGATGAAGAATACAACAACTATACATTTTCTGAGAGATTTCTGATGATCAATTTGCAAATTAATGATAAAAAACACACACTTCCAGTGTCAATTTCAGACTTATCCTCTGATAAATCTACTTAATTTTTTAATGTTAAGGTTCTCAAAATTTGCTAGAAGAGGGGAATGTGCCAAATTTTTCAACTGTATAGCGATAACTAATGGGAAGTGCCTTAACTAGCCAATAGAACAAAGATCTTTAGCAAATTTGAGCATTAGAATAATTTCAAAAATAAACTTTTAGGCATAGGTATAAATCTTATGGAGGGTATAATAGATTTGATATAATCTAATGAATTATATATTTTATGGAATAAAGATAATTTCAAAAGTCTTGGGCTATGTTACTTGACTTTTCAAATTTAAAGGTGCCAAATGTTTCATACAGTCTGAAGTATCAAATTCAATTGACTATTTGTTAGTAGGGGGGAAAAAAAATAACTGAGCAGTTAAATTGAAAAATAATTTTTAACTTAAAATTTTCAATACTCCGTTGGTACATACATTTATTTTTTACTTTCTAGATTTAATTTTTAAGGTACATTTTTTTTTTTTTTTTTGAAATTATTAATTTATGGTAGGAAATAAATGGTGTATATAATTATGAAAAAAAATATGAATGTTGTCAGCGTTTCCTCCATGTGTGTGTGTAATTCCTTCAATTTATATTTCCGAGAAGTTCCATGATTTATATGCTACTATTTCATGGGATAAATGACTTCATACTGGATGTTGGAGTCTTAACTGTGCTTTGAAAAGTATTCTTAATTACATTTTAATTTATTTTATTGCAAAAACATTGTATAAAATTTAATTTTTTTCATTGATGTGAAGTTCATGCTGTTTGTGAATGTCTCGTAGATTTAAAACGGCTTTGTCTCTGTGAGAAATTGTGACTTAAATGTTCATGATACTTCAGAAAGGGTGTCTTCTGAAATATTGTTGTGATTACTTAATATATCATGTACTGCAATGTATTTTACAGATTGCTGAAATGGTATTAAATAGATAGTGAAAACAGTTTTCCTGTTGTATTTAAAGATTTAGTTATTATATTTTCCATGTTTCTAAAATGATTAAGATTTAAATGCAAAATTTAAATATTTTAATTTGGTTTTAAAATTATAGATAATTTTTATCCAAAATCCTTTTATCAAAATATTTAAAGTTTTAGAGTATTTTATCTGAAAAATAATATTTGTCTCTTAATGGCATATCATTTATCTTACTGAATATGAAATATCAAATTTAACTGGGAATTATTAATTGCAAGTATGTGTAAAAGTTTATAATTTAATATTTAATGTAGAAAATTTGTATAAAATCACTGTTAATCATTAAGAGTTAATGGGCTTGTTGGATATGTTTTAATGTTCATGCTGATGCATTTCTTCCTGTCAAACTACTCTTTAGGTTTCTGAGCTTGTTAAAATACCCACTTTTTATGTGCATTGTATTTTTAGTTGTACATACTTACAATTTGTATCCAGTAACTTATGAAATGTGAATTTGAAAATGTCCATTATCTTCTGCCATATTTCTTGCTGTTTGTAACTTTGCAATTGCTGGAAAAAAAAAGTGAATGTTTGTATTTCCTCGAACAAATAAAAAGTTGTTTCCACTGTAGTTTTACTATAATTATTATTATTTTTTTAACTAAGCACCATTTTATAAATCATATGAGCTTTCCTGACAGTTTCTTTCTACATCTTTTATTTTTTAACAATAAATATTTTAATGTATTTATACATGGTGAATAAATAGAGGGATCATAAAATCTCCTTACAATTTCAAAATATTATTAATTACAAAAGCAAATTATTAGTATGATAAATAAAAATTATTACGAGATGAGATGAGATGCATATTTTTTTTTTCTACATTTAGTTTAAACTTTATATGGTTATATAATAATTTATTATATATAATAACTTTATATGTATCTTTGTGTACCGATGAAATGAAGTAGAATATGGAAGTACATCAAGATGGTACCTGGTTTTTATTCTTGTATGCTATAGCATACCTTCATCAATGGTATCATTGATCCTCTGTTTTTGAATTATCATTTTTTTTTTTTTTTTTTTTCTTTATTCGATAAGGTGGTGATATCAAGATATGTTAAAGATACAAGACATGACTTGTATTGACAGAGGATCATTGATGGCATAGTCACTATTGGTGAGGGTTGTACTTCTTGATCTAGTACCATCTTGATGTGCTTTGTGGTATTAATAGAGTCCATGTAGAAATGCATTAAATTAAATTAAAACCAAATGTGGCAAAAAAATAAATGCAAATTATCACAAAATGTGAGATATATATTTGTTTTTTCATATGCCTTTGTAATAAGTTTTTGAAATTAAAAAAAAATAATGGATATTAATATGGGCATAAAAATATTTTTTGTTTATTTCACCATGGTCTATAGAGTCATTCTTTCAATGTTTTCCCTGGTAAAAGAAAATGACATCCCAAAGAGTTTTAAAACTATTAATAATGTTTTTCCCGTAATGGAAGTAATTTATTAATACAGGGAATCGTGTTATATATATGAATAGCAACCTATTAGGCAACTTTATTTCTGTTCAGAAAAGTTCGTTTTTATTTCCACATTATTTGGCAGTTTTTGAGAAATAGCAACTGGTACTGTGCAACTTGTTGTAAGTATAGACAGTGAAGTTTAGGAGATGCTAAGAGTTATGTATTTGAAAAAAATGAATACAAATGATAACTTGCTACCTATGCTATTAAAGAGCTACAAGCGATCTTGAAACCTCACTTGAAAATTGAATAAGCTAGCGACATCACATCAGAATTATCTTCTGGTACTTATAATTTATGTTATTTTTTAATTATAATATAAGGCATTGAGAATTTATGTTTTATTCTTTTTAATTTCATTTGTAATTGTAGTACATTTTTTTCTCTACCTGTTAAGGTTGGCAGTAAAAAACATTCCTTTTTTCCTTTTAGAAGTGTCTTAATGTTTTTAAAGGAGAGAGAAATCATTTCATGTCTGAGTAACCAATATTTGTTAAAGCGATTCTTCCTAAATGAATCTATGGTTTCTAGCATGTGAAACAATTGAGGAAATTTGATATTAATTACAGATTTATTACAATCAATTACAATTACAAATTACATTCATTATCAGTTACAATTTACAGATTTTAAGCCTCTTGCAATTTTTAACAGTTTTTGAGAATGAGAGGGTAGAATTTTTTTGTGTGGTTATTTCTATCCAATAAATCGTATTCCTTCAGTTTTTTTTTTTTTTTTTTTTTTTTAAATTTTGAGAAATAATAGAACTCTAAAAATGTGATGCATTTATGTCAACTAATGAAGGAAAATTCTCTTCAATTGTAGGATGTAATTGAAATGCTTAACAAATTTAAAGAATGGTAATTCGACCTCAATTTATCTGTATCTTAAATTCTCATCAAAAAGTGTAAGTAACATCAAGTTTCAATAAAAGATCTACTTATGAAATTGGTTTGTATGTAATGTTTAAAAGCAGTATCTTTTTGATAAAATGAGAAATTGTACACTAAAAATGTAATATATAATATAAATTAATCTTTTTAATATAGATGAAATATGTCTCTAGTATGTATTTTATATTTATTTTAGTGTGCTTTATCATGTGTGTATTTTTTTCACACTTTTATTAGTATTATTTTATATATATGTCATTGAAATGATTAGTATAAAATTATACTGAAAATAAAACCCAGCAACATTTATAATATACAACATTATAATAATATAACAATGTACAAATGATACAAGTTATAGTTTGACTTAGGTGTAAATTGTGTATTCAAGAATTCATGTAAGGAAAATATGGAAATTTGCATGTTTTTGTAGAAAATTTAGTTATTAATTTGATTTGCACACTCTAGAATCAAATTTCCTATAAATATTAGATAAATTCGACTCAGTGATGTTAATGTAACTGTTTGAATGCTTAAGGGAGAGAAAAAAAAAACCCAGCAATTTTTGTATAACGTCATACATGATATACTGATACAAATTTTTACTTCATCAAGATTGATTCAATTTTTTTCCTTCATATCATTTTTCCTTCATAAAAAATATGTTTATGAGAGATGGTAAGAAATGTCAGCATATAAAGATAAATATTTGATACTGTATTTGCTTTCGATAATCTTGTTCTGTGCTCCAATATGTTAGTTATTTATTCGATTTCTATATGAAAATTTGTTAAAATCAGATAATCCTTTTTTACGTAGTGTTAGATTTATTGCGCTTGTAAAAAAGTATCGGTTGTTAAAAATGAAATGAACACAGGTTGTTTACAAATGAATAATTTATTTAAATTTGTTATTAAAAAATAGTAATCCTACGTAAAACAAAATTTAATTCAGAGAGTAATAATATTTTAAAATCTTTCGTCGGTAATAATAAAGCAATAAATAATTGATTAAAAGTAAAAGGGAAAATGCATATATCGTTAAAAAGATTTTTTTAATAATAAAATTAAAAGACTGTGATAAAAAAATTATTATATATCAATCTAAATTTTCTAATAAATTCATTGTCAATTATATAAAATACAGTAAATTTCCTTTTAACTGTTTGATCTGGTTTAGTGGCGCCATCTATAAACGAACATTTGAATCCATTTTTCCTGATAAAATTTGTATGTTAATATGTGTAGAACATAAAAGATGAGAGAGTTACTAAATTTCCACGTACACCCAGAAGTGGTTTATTCAAAATTTCATGTTGTATTAAAAAAAATTTTATTTTAGAAAAGCAAAAGTAGCTAGACACTATGCACATAACCATAAAAAGTACTGCTCCAAAAAGAAATTAAAGCATTGAAATTTTACATGTGTATTTGATATATATATATGCCAACTTTTAGTGCATCATGTAAATTTCCTTTAATAGAAAATGATTTTTTTTTTATATTAACATTAAAATTCCATAAATATTTAATAGTGAATGCCAGCTTTATATGCTTATTAATATAAAGTTTTTTATAAGCATTAAGTGAAATTATATGAGTTTGAAATATCAGTTATTGGTATGCAAACAACTTATTATAAACAGTTATTGGTACATAGCAGGAAATTTTAAATATAAACATTACAAGTTTCTTTTACGAGCATTAGAAATGATTATTTTGTGAAATTAAATAGACAAATTTGCAATATGTCTGTATGCATATGTACAGGGTGATTATAATTAAAGTCCCACTTTCAAAATGCTGTACAAAAGAATCACTTGTCACAATGAGTTCAAATTTGAACTGAAAATACTTGAAGAAGGAGGAAACGGTGCGGCATCGAAAAAAGTTCCAAAGTGTATTAATAAATGGTGCTGTAAGTGGCATAAAAAAATTAAATTCGGCTGTCAGTGATATTTTGAATCGAAATGACAACGTATTTGACATGAGTTGTACTTTAAACCATTTGCAGTGTTCAATGTCTTGATTGTTTCGGTTTTTTTTGACGGAAAAATGACTTCTAAGTCATTCAGTAGTTGTGACACTGTTAGTGGAAAGCTCATCCACCACGCCAAGGTCATACCCAATTGGATGGGAAAAAATCGGTGGAACTTTTTTCGATACCATACCGTTTCCCCCCTTCTTCAAGTAACTTCAGTTCACATTGAACGCATTGGGACGAGTGTTTATTTTTTACAACATTTTGAAAGTGGGATATTAATTATAATCACCCCGTATATTAAATTTACCATCAATTTGATTTTAAAATTCCATTCTAGAAGTTCTTTGTGTAGCCATAACTGAAAATTCAGACACACAGTTTCAATTGAAATTTTGAAATTGAAACGCAAGGAGCCTTTAACATCATTTTAAATAAAGTTTATACAAAAAAAAAATAATGATAATAATAATATTAAAGAAATAAAAATGCATGATGTACTTAAAAGTGTGAAAAACATTTTTTAGGGATTTCAAGGTTTACTCTCCTCTGAAATGCATAATTCATTCGACTATTGTCATAAGCCTATTTCTAGTTTGACAAAATTCTCACTCTGTCCAACTTGCTGACCCGAGTTATCCCACAAATTTTTAATCGATAATAAATCTAGAGATTGAGCAGGACATGAAAGTGTGTCATTATTAAGGAAATAGTCCTCCGATATCCTTGCTGTGTGTATCTGAACATTGAACATCGTATTCGAAAAAAAAATCTCATAGAAGCCCCGAAATGAAAGGTATATTAAATTAAAAAAAAAAAAAAAAAACTGGCTAAAGTATGTCACAGACGTACAACTGGCTCTGTTAAGAAATAGGAATCATTACTAGACAGGATCATTTGCAATGATACTCCAAACCCCTCACATTAGGTGTGGGTCACAAGGATCCGATACATGTTTACTGTTGTTATCAGAATCCAAACTGAATAGCAATTCATCACTTAAGACAAATTGCATCCACCCCGTCGCAGTCCAATACTGTCTAGAGACGCACCACTCCAAACAGAGTTGATGTTTGATGATTGTAAAGGGTCATCATATCATCACTTGTGTGTGGATGTCTGACAATGATGCAGTTGTCTGTGTGCGTGCTTAACGGACGACGAGGCTGCCATACCGATTAATTATCGTCCAAGAGCTTCCTGAATCAGAGTTACCTACACAATCTCTTCAATTGGCCTCGACACTTTCTTACAGTTACGACGTCAGAACCGAGTTGACCACGCTCTTTCTATCATGACGATTATATTTGTTCTCATATTTCGATTGTTGCTTAAGGGAATTTGTTGATAGAGTGTCCATTTGAGCCAGATAAACAGCTTACGGAGCACTTCAGTGGGCTAAAGTGGATGCAAATCAATGCCCTTACATGATGCAATTTTAATCGTTTGTAGATGCACTTAATATAAACTTTCACGTCAAATTTGCAGAGGTGCGACAATTTTTTTCTTGATGTATTAATTTTTATTGTGTGAATGATGCTACAAAAGGTTGCTCTATTCAAGAGATTAAGGTCGTTTCATTTCTTCAAAGGTTTAGAACCTTTACAATTATTTTCTTATTCGTACATGCTTAACATTTATTTTTGTAAACGTATTTCATCTAATATTTTTAAATTTTATTTTTTTCTTATAATATCCAAAAATGCATAACACGTACGGCACCCATTTTGAGGTATTATTCTTGCTTTTATTTAAGATAAAATACAATACACACACACACACACACATATATATATATATATATATATATATGTGTGTGTGTGTGTGTGTGTGTGTATATACATATATACATATATATATATATATATATATATATATATATATATATATATATATATATAATATATATATATATATAATATATATATATATATATTAATTACGAAATTCAAATTTTTCCATAACAACTGCAAGGTCTTTATCTTTTTTTGTTTGCTCGAAATAATTCTATTTAACAGTAATGAAAATTAAATGAATTAAATAAATGTATTAAAGTTAATCAGTGAGTAGTATATAAAAAATTGGAAAAATAAATCGAATTAAAATTTTATTATTTAATGAAAAAATTAAATTAAAAAAAAAATATATTTTAATTTAGCTTTAAGCCGCTACCAGACTAGAGAACGAGACAAGTGAATCGATCTGGCTCCGAGTGACCGCGAGACGTTATTATTATCTGTGAGTCACAGCTGATCGAAAATGACGTCTGCAAGAACTCCCTTTGATGTGAGGATTAAAACTGACCCTGGTTGGAGCGGAGTGAGACAGTTGACTCACTCTTCCATCTACACTAAGACAGATCAGCTTGTAACTGTCTCGGTGCGGCTTTAATAAGTAGAAAACCCTCGTGTTCCAGTTCAGCGAGGAATCATGGGATATTCGTAGAAAAATGTCTTACATTAAAGTTTTATCTTACCAAAAGGATAAAAAAAAAAAAAAAAATCTTATCAGTTTAAATCCTCATTTTCCAGTTTAACGTCACTTCCGTTTCAGCCAAAAGCACAGACTTTTCCTGTGTCGTCGTTTCCGTCCTCTATGTACCCATGCATTTTACTACACTGCTGAGTACCGAATTAAATGAAAACAAAAACAGTTGGACAAAATGCATGCATGAATTAAAATTAATCAAATTTAATTTTCACTATTCTGTCCTTTTTACCATACTTTGGTAGAAGATCATCAGATTTCACATTTATTAAATATCTGTCCTAAAGGACTTTGCTTCTGGTCATTACTGTCAAGGCTGCTTGGCCTTTTGCTAATGGTATTTTTCTGCAAAGTTTTGATATCTTTCCATTTGGCAAAGATTTCGAAGCACTAGAGTCACATTCCCTGTGAATACCCCGAAACAAGTTGCTGTTTTGGAGTTTTTAGTTGGCGAAATTGGGGATTAATGGATTTTTACTTTATAACAAATAGAATGTTTCGCCTTCTAGCAGAGAAGTTTATTAAGTTGAACTTATACCAAGCTGACACGGCATGTTCAAGTTACTTTTACGAAATACGTTCATTAATTGAAAATCCTATATGATTTCAGTTTTTAATTTTTCTTATATTAAAATTAATGAAATTAATAACATTAATTAGGAGTTAATCGATACTATGTTTACTTTCATTTCAGATTGAGTTACATAGATATTTTTATTTATCTTTCTTAGACGTATTTGGATAAATCTAAGTTAAGCAAAGGTGAGCATAAATATAAAAGTCAAATTAATCTCGAGATAAACAAAAACGTATAATACTAATATATATATATATATATATACTATATTTTAAATACTGTTACTTACAACAAAAGCACGCGACTCTCCTTAAAGTTGAATAATATTTAAAAGAAAGCGTATGCTAGTGAGAATTCTGCCAAACAAACATGACGCTCAAAATGCAATTTGATGACTTGGTTAGAAAATGGATGATATACTTTTACTGGATGATGGGCCTGAAGAATTTATCGAGTGCATCCTGAGTTCGATGAAAATAAAGGAAGAATACGGAAAAAAAAGATGGAGGAGCTTCATCAACTGAAAAGACTTCATGCTAGAAAGGAAAAGCAAGTCAATTGTCTGAAGTCTAAACTGAAGAATGAATGGTATCTATACAGTTTCATAGTATCATTAATTTCTGAATTTTTTTTTTTTTTAAGATGGTTCAAGTTACAGAGTTTGATATGCTAGCGCTAAAAATCTAGAATTCTGTATCCTTTGTGCCAAATGTAAAAGTAAACATAATAATGAATGCCACAGTTAGCTTTCACTGTAAAACTATATTATGCCAAAATCCATCACTAGATGCCAAGTCGCCAAGTAAACAGACAAAATAACTGCCGAAGTTAGGTGTCGTAAAAGGTCATTGTTAAAACGCTATTTTTTCCAAAACTTATCTTCAAAAATCGCTATTACTCCAACATTAGTAACCAAACAGGTATTACGTCAAATTGCATTCCTTAAATTGCTTCTACGCCAAATTTTAACGCTTTAATGCCAGATATTATCCGTATCCTGCCAAAATTTCATTCCTGAAATGCTTTTACGTCAAAATTTATCGCTTTATCGCCACATTTTTCACTAAGTTAAATTTTATTTTTAAATTGCTTACGCCGAAAAGTATTGTTTTATCGCCAAATTTTAGCACTATTATGGCCAAATATTTATGCCTTTTAATTGCCTCACGCCAAATTATGTAGCTTTATAGCCAAAATTTTATTTAAGAATTTTAATGATTTGCTTTTACGCCAAATGTTACCACTTTAACTCCAAAATATATAACTGTTTTTGTCAAAGTTTTATTCTAAATTGCTTTTGACTTCAAATTTTATCGTTTTAACGCCAAATTATTATGTGGAATTTTGTTTTGCTAACTCACGATGTATCATTTTAACAAAAATAATAATTGCTATTACGATAAAATTACGCCAAAGTTATTCGCTAATACGTCAAATTTTTTTTTTTTTTCTATTATGTCAAAAAAATATTTCATGTTGTTTACGACGCCGAATTCAAATTATAAAACAATATTAATTAAAGAGAGAGAGAAAAAAAAAAAAAAAAGAAACCAGAAAAAGCTTACATTTTATTCTGATATATGTGACGCGAAAATTACCCTTTGTTGCCTCACTAAAACCTGTCCTTCCATAGACATATCAAATGAATGAAGAAAACAAGAACAAAATCACAAACCACAGAAAAAAAAAAATACGTTCTAGGGGCCTTTTCTTCTGCGAACTAACGTTCTAAAATTAAAAAGTTCATTTTTCATTATAACGGTTGCCATTTTTCATTACAATGGTTCTGTTCTTATTTACTATAAATAAAAATTCATAATAACTATAAGTAGCATTAAAATAGGCATTATATCGTTCGGAAGAAGAAGGAGTTACGAATTTCTCTAATTACAGTATTGTAGTCCTAAAGAAATTGGCGGTTCATTGGCGAAATAGTCCAGCTTTGCAAGACTGGCGACTTCCTCAGGGGTGCAGTATTTCAGATTTCAACCCGATCTTTTATTGGCCAAATTGGGATTTGACTACTTTTTTGGGCGCCAACTGAGCGAAAATCGAACCAAGGTATCTCCCTAATGCTTGATTGGCCGATATTAATTACGTGGTTTAATTTAATTACTGGAACATTCTAGAAGAATTAGAAACATTTAACAGTAAAAGCGATTCATTTCACTGACTACCAGTTCATGCTGCTGCGGTTGTATTCTTTCCTTGTGTGCTAATCCAAGTCTTTCGATTAGCGATATCTGGCATTCCAGGCATTTCTTAAAAGTGAAGAAGGCTGCTACAACAGGAATTTCCACTGGAATTAGAATTGATTGATTTAAAAACTTGATGTGTCACGTTATTTGGCTTGGCAAAACTTGATGTTTTGTGATGTGTCACGTTATTTGGCTATATTTTTTATTCTTGGAGCGAAGTGATGATGAGTACTGGTTAAATATAATTTGTAACTCTTATGTGCAACACATGATTAGCTTTGATATTATAAATTTCTTTGATACTTACGTATTAACGCCACCGCAGCAGAAGTTGCGCTAACGCGCCAATAAAAAAGAGCAGCCAATGCGCCAAAATAGAGACTGTTTTTAATCTATGTTAAACTCTATATCGGCCCATTTTTCACCGAAATCCGATTGACTACTTTGTTTTTAAATAAAGTGTTTTGAATTTTGAAGGTGTTTTGATTTTAAATAAAGTGTTTTATATATTTTATGATTTGTCACAAAAAATTTTAAGTGTAGATTGGCGCCACTTAAAAGCGCCAAATCTGTAGCTGCGTGGTGGCGTTAATACGTAAGTACCATTTCTTTAATATATCCTAGTTTTTATTGCTTATTTCTATTTTTATTGCTCCGAAATCGTTCGGAAAAAGAAAAATTAATCCAGCACATTCACTATGTGATGATGGGAATATAAAAAGAACGATAATACATTTTTATAATTACATTAATGGATGTCAACCTTCATGTTTTACTAAATGTTTTAAGTAGACAGTATAGTATTTAAATAATAATAATAAAAAATAATAATAATATATATATATATATATATATATATATATATATATATATTATAATAATTTATAATAAAATATTATATATAAATCTTTTTTAATTCAGAGGTTTTGACAATTTATAATTTCATGATTTGAAAAAAACGGGATTTACTTGGTTACTTTTCTGTAATCAATCTATTTGATTTTTAGTTCTAAGCTGGAAAAAAAGAAAAAAGAAAGCAGACGAATTAAAGAAGCAGAGAGATTCACTGGTATGTGCATTTGGTACTTTTTTGTTAGGAGTCTCAGATAAAATGCTGTAGAAGCCAGAATTTCCCCATGAAACATGTCAAAAGCGGTGAAATATCGTTACATTATGATAATTGGCAGTAATTTTTACGTTTGGTTAGAAGTGATATCCGATTAACATAAAATATGATTACAAATTCGCCCTGGTTTTTCAGAAATGAGGATATCAGACATGCTCTTTCCTTCCCAAGTTTTAAACAATTTGTGTATAAAATTGCACAAAATTTTATAAATCCATTTCAAATATTAATAATTCCGTTTTAAATTATCTAAGCAACTATGATTACGACATTTCTGATTTCCAAAGTCGCAAAGACTTCGCGCTGTTCTGAATATTATTCATTAACATTTCGATATCCTCCTTTCCAAATTGCCATGCAGTTTCACTGTTGAGTCACAATTTTCCCCTCCAATTATTTTCGTTTCTATTGTTTATTTTTTATTATCTTTTATTACTTAAAAATTAGAACAATAATAATACTAAAAAAATAATAAGTTTATGCATATATAAATTAAAAAAAACTTACAAGTTAATTTTTAAATAAATTAATACATATCCTCCTTTTCTATCAAATCAATGGGCTTAAAGTTTAAGACACTTCTCTCATTCGCAAAGCAGGAGATAGTGGTTATTATGCAACCAAGGCTCTCCGTCAACCTGGCAAATCATCGTCGGTTAACATAAAAGTGTTTTTCATTTTACTAAATAAACTATATTATGAATTTAATGTTAGAATCTTCCAAGCTAAACAATTTTATCAAGATAATTTGAGAAGGCAGTCATGATGTTCGGTCACGTGATTCAATTTTTTGTATATAAGACAAACTACTTTACCGAATTGCTTCCTTCATTTCTATACCTTACCAAACTTTAAACAGAAGGTTATTTTGTCTACTAAATGTTATCGGGATATGTCGCTGCATGTGTTTCTATGTTAGATCATGACTGAAATAAACTTGAAATAACTTGATTTATAAACCCGAGAATGCGTATTCCTTAATAAAAGCTTAGAATGATATAAATAATTTCTTTTAGGTTTCACTAATTTCCTTACAACTTGTTTCAGACCTTATGTTCTTTTGTTTTTTTTTACCTGTCAATGCAGTTTTAGTTGTTCACAATTTTAATGTATATTACATTTATATATACAGAATAATTTTAAAACTTTCCCATATATATATATATTAGCCTCTAGCTATCATTCCGTTCACAGAAACTGATGGAAATTCCGTGTTAAAGTGTTTTGAGGTATGAGCTCAAGAATAATATGAAAAGTCATCGTTAAACTCTAAAAGTTACTGTTACAGTGACGCGATTTCTAAAACTTGAAATGGCAACATCTACTTTTTATTGGAATGTGATCTCTCCCACTCCCTCCCTCCCTCTCCCACTCTCTCTCTCTCTCTATATATATATATATATATACACTGAAGTGACAAAAGTCATGGGATAGCAATATGCAAATTTTCAGATGGCAGTAGCATCGCGTAGAACAGGTATAAATGCGCAGTGCTTTCGCAGAGCTTTCATTTCTGTTCAAGTTATTCATGTGAAGAGGTTTTGACGTGATGATGACCGCACGACGGGAATTAACAGACTTTGAACGCGGAATGTTAGTTAGAGCTAGACGCATGGGTCATGCCATTTCGGAAATCGTTAGGGAATTCAACATTCCCAGATCCACTGTGTCAAGAGTGTGCCGAGAGTATGAAATTTCAGGCATAGCATCCCACCATGGACAGCGCAGTGGTCGACCGCCTGCACTTAACGACCGAGACCGGCGACGTCTGCAAAGAGTCGTAAATTCTAACAGACAAGCAACACTGCGTCAAATAACCGCAGAAATCAATGTGGGACGTACAAGGGACTTGTCTGTTAGAACTGTTAGAGAAATGTTAGAGAAATTTGGCTTTCTTGGGCTATTCCAGCAGAAGATCGACTCGAGTGCCTTTACTGACAGAACGACATCGCTTGCAGCGACTCTCGTGGGCACGCGAGCATATCGGTTGGTCCCTAGATGAATGGAAAACCGTGGCCTGGTCCGATAAGTCACGATTTCAGTTGGTAAGAGCTGATGGTAGAGTTCGAGTGGGGCGCAGACCCCACGAAGCCATGGACCCAAACTGTCAGCAAGGCACTGTTCAAGCTGGTGGTGGCTCCGTAATGGTGTGGGCTGTTTTTTCATGGCATGGACTTGGTCCTCTGGTGCGACTGGACCGAACATTGACTGGAAATGCTTATGTTCAGCTACTTGGAGATCACTTGCAGCCATTCATGGACTTCATGTACCCAAACAACGATGGGATTTTTATGGATCACAATGCGCCATGTCACCGGGCCACAACTGTTCGCGATTGGTTTGAAGAACATTCTGGACAATTTCAACGAATGATCTGGCCACCTAGATCGCCCGACATGAATCCCATCGAGCATTTATGGGACATCATCGAGAGGTCTGTTCGTGCCCAAAATCCTGCACCATCAACGCTTTCACAATTATGGACGTCTATCGAGACAGCATGGCTCAATATTCCTGCAGAAGACTTCCAACGACTTGTTGAGTCCATGCCACGTCGAGTTGCTGCACTTCGCCGGGCGAAAGGAGGGCCGACACGATATTAAGAGGTATCCCATGACTTTTGTCACTTCAGTGTATATATAAATAATCAAATTGAATACATATGTGTTGATATGTTTAGTTAAGTTAGATAAGTTTTAGCCCGCAACCGTCTTCACAGGTACGTGAGTGTCCACTGTAAAAAATGTTTATATTTTAATGCAAACAGGCATATTTTTAATCTTTTTAAATGAAATATAAAATCCGTTAATGAAAATAACGGAACAGAAATCAAAGACTCAATCAATCAAAAAAAAAAATTTCCTCGACTGTTTCTGCCTTCAGATTAGTTCAACAGTCGTCGTGTAAGTTTAAATGTTTTTTGTAGTGTTGATAATGCAAAATGTTTTTCTATTCCTTGGTTTGCCGCTAATTCTGTCACTTTCAGGGGAATGTTTTGGAGGACGTTGGAAACGTGATTTTGGGTCACAACAGCACAAAGGCCGATGTGCTGTCGCTGCTGGAGTCGGTGAACAGCAGCCAGTAGCACAAGTTTTTTCTCTACAGAATGTTTTGAACTTCTTTGTTAAAGCCGTGTTACAAAAATGACGCTTATCAGGAATATATTTTCATTAATATATTTATTTTGTTTTCTCAAAAAATTTCTATTATTCATATTGCTGTTCATCTAAAATATTTTTCTTTCCACAAAAAAGTCTATAAATGATAAAAATTAGTTAACATTGGAAATTGTTTTCTATTTCCTTTTTAAAATATAATTAAATCAACTGCTTAAAATTGCACTATATTGTTAAATTAAAAGTTTATGTTTAATTTTAAATATTATGCATATCACACTGAAACAAACAGATTTATTTAATAGATTTTTAATAGATTTTCCTCTTTAACAATGCAGAAAAGAGATGATGTACAACGGAAGGAGCTAATGTTATCTACATAACATCATATTTTCAATCCACGAATAAACACCATGACATGAATGTTTATTCGTCGTTTGAATCGACGTCAAATTGTAGGTCCCGGTCTAATTGGCCTAAAGTGTGCAAAAAAAAAAACTATAAAGTGACAAACTAAACTTACTATCGCTTAAAAATGCATTTTGAAGGGAAATCTGCTCTTTCATTACCAAATATTCCAGACTATTTAGTATGTTTAGAAATTCAAATCTTGCTTAAATTTTCGGACACACATTATATAAAAAGATTTTCGATTTTTTTCACGAAACTTGTAATTGGTATGTCGTCGGTTATCTTAACGTTCAAGTATTCCATTCACAACAATAGGAAAAGCAATCCTATTCTCAGTTACAAAATGGACGCAACTTCTCAAACTACCTTATCCAGCCACAATAATCATTCCTCTACACATGTAGTTTTTTTTTTTACTTCTTCTTGAGTTCATTACAGATTTATTCATTGATCAACATTCTACTTAAGAATTTTTTTTCCCAAATCATATTGCTGTAACTCGTGATTTTAAATCTAGTCACACTGAGCGAAAATCCTTTGAGCATTGGTACTGGACATCAGTATACAGTTTTCAAATGCAACAAGAAATGCTTGTTTGTTGTTAATGCCAAATAATAAGTATTTGCCTCTTTGCTGCAGCTTTGTATTCGCAACCAAATAGAGTTACGACTTATATGAAATTTTATAGTTCTAGATTATTGTGCTCTGCGATGTATCCCTATTTGAATCAACCATCACAAGAGTCTCAAAAAAGTCACAAGAGATTCTATCATATATTACTTAAAATTGTTTTTTTTTTATCTCTCTGAGAAATCGCTTTTTTTTGTGAAATATACAATAAATTAAAACATAGTTTTTGGTTAATAATTTTCACAAATCTTATATTCCAAAACGTACACTTATTAAAAAGAATGAACATAATTTTTGTTTCAAATAGCTTTGATATTCAATTCAAATTATATTCCACTGTGATTTAATTATAGTATCTATAACACATATATAAAATATTTCATGTTAAGTTATGTCATTATAAGTTAGAAGTTCAGGTTAATTTTTTTTCAAACTTTGACGGAAAAAAAGAATCAACCCATAGAATAATAACTGTACATTTCTCTTTTTCAGTTATAAACAATAAACATATAGCCCCTGAGAATATTTGAACATACAGGGTGATTATAAAAAAAATGTTCCAGATAAAGGAGTCTCTAGTTATCATACCATTCTCAGAAATTGAATGAAACTATGGTTTCAGGTCTAAAATTTTAGATGCAACACCTCCATTTTTTTTTAATGTGATTTCTATAGTGAAAGGCCATAAATAGCGATGGAGCCCTACTTGGAGCACGAAAATCCAGGCACTGGAGCAGACTAAGAAGAAAGGAAAAAACAGCCAATAAGGACAGAAAAGCAACGGAAAGCAAAACAATTTAATGTGTGTCACAAATTTTCCACTTGACTTCCTTCACATAATGATATTTTACATACTTTACATGGACCAAATGGTAAGACAAGACAAGATGAATCTGTTGAACCTGACATCTGATGGCCTTTTTCAAATTAGGTGCAGTTTGTGGGTTAAATACAAAAAATTTAGAGTTCAGGTATTCCTACAACGAAATGCTCTATCTGATGTCAATTATCGATCGCCATTTCACGTTTCTGTGACAGCCAAGGTTGCCTGATCTTACTCCAATGGAATTCTGGCTGTGGGGATACCTGAAATCTAAAGTGTATTATTTTAATCCAAAAACTGCATCTGATTTGAAAGAGGCCAGCAGATATCAGGTTTAACAGATTAATTTTGCCATGGTAATGTGCTTCAATGCTACCCACCATCTGCCGCATTCAAAGTATCATCGTGAAGAAGGTCACGTGGAAAATTTATGAAACACATTAAAATGTTTTCTTTAACAAAAAATAATATTAAAAGGTAATAACCAATAACAACCAATAATATATATTATTATTGGTTCTTATAATTATGTCAAACGCACGCAATTTTCGTTTCTTTTTTCAGGTACCGTTCTAACGTTATTTATGGTTTTTTTGGAGATTGCATTCCAATAAAAAAAATGTGGGTGTTGTTATTTGAAATTTTCGAAATCGTTTCATTGTAACCGTTAAGGTTAGGGATTTTCATATGATTCTTGAGCGCATATCTTAAAATATCTTAAACCAAAATTTCATTCAGTTTTTGTGAATGGTATGATAGCTAGGGACTAGAATGGTATATCGAGAAATTTTTTTTTTTATAATTACCCTGTACGTCTTACTGCTTCCATAGTGGTAGTTCTATTAATTAACGTGCAAACAGGTAAGTTTCGAATTTTCCTAGTGACTTGCGCTACATCACTCTTTTGAAAAGCAAGTCGATTAAATGTAGATTGCGTTCGAGTGCTTTCTTCTATTTTTCTGCCTGGTTGTAGTTTTCTTCTGAATTTTCTTTAATATGTCATACAAAAAATCAGAACTGTTACTCCTGAAAGTCCATCATTGTTGGTTTAGTGCAGCAAGCCCATTGTAGTGCAACCTGCGAATCTGTGACTATTGTTTCAATAATCGAAAGACAAAGTGCATGACGTTAAAAAATATTTTAATATGTCAACCTCTCATAGACTCGAGACCACGTTTAGCATTGGGATACAACTGTATAGAAATTATAACATACGTCGTCATCATACCTACGCATGTCATTAAAAAGCGACGACTGAGTCTTGCAGTCTTCCAAAACGTTAATTGTGTCGGAGTGAAAGTAAATCGCGTCAAAGCCATTTGAATTTCTTGGTACATGGCATTGTTGAGTACTCTCCTCTCCTTCCTGGAAAACGTATCCAGTTGGAACAATGTAATAGTTGCCTTTTTTGTAAACAGAATCCGCAATGAAATTCATCTGGATTAGCGTGATGACGGCCCTGGTGAAAGACAGGGCGGTTACAGTAATCATTTGATTGGTTGTCAACAACAGGGGATTTAAAATGGACACTATTCTCACGCAGAGAATCATGAGTATCATCAGCAACCAAAGAGCAACGGGTAATGAGAATATGCAATCTAAAAGACGTACGTGATTGGACAGTTCATCAAATTTAGAACAAAACTTTTGGACTTCGAACAAATTGAGAGGTCTTCTGTTGCCGAAATATTGACGCTTCAGATGATGAAACCATCTTTTGCAAGTTAAGCATAAGAGCAGATAGAAAGCAATGGTAACAGTTAGTAATCCTTGTATGAAAAAGCATTTTAAAAGCCATCAAGCTGGAAGAGAAACTCCCTCAGATTTCTAGACGCAAAATTCAAAAGCTAATGTGGTAGTGCTTGTTGTATCCTTCCTCCAATTTGAAAACTATGTTTTGAGATACGAATATTGTGACGTACAGCAAAACTGAAATGAAAACTACAAAATTTTGCCTCCTTTGCTTTCTTTTTGGGTCTTCTCTGTCAATTTCGATGTTTCAATTTGAACAAGTCTCATCAGTTTTCGCATTTCTGTTCTCTTCCACAGCATGAAATCGAATGTCATAACAGTGACCCAGTTAGTTACACTTTCAGCAAGGACATCTTCTTGAACTTTGTGGTAGAAATACCACACCACATCGACAGCGATACAAAAATGATAGCAAAAATATTTACGCAAGTCCATATTTTTTAAAAATAATTTGAATAGCATAGAGGGACCGTCATAACCCACAAAGTCCAATCCGAAGATCCAAAACGTTTTTAAAAATACATCGAAATGGCGATTAAGTCTCTTATCAGCGATTTCATCATCTTCCACTGTTAAACTGCACGAATATTCCATCAGTGTTAATTATAACTTAAAGTAATAAGACTTTATTATAATTATAATTTATAATTTAGAGTAATTAGAGTTTATAATAAGTATTTAGAGAAAGAACTTCAATACGAGCTGCATGAAAACTTACTGTCCTATCAGCTGTGAAAATTGGAAACCTGCCAAATCAGACGGATTCAAATACATCAGTAAGGGGGAGGGGAAGGTCTTTTTAGAAGGCTTTGAATAGCAATAAAAAGAACATTAATTTTTAATATTTTAAATTGCATAATATTCAAAGATGAATTATAGGAGAAAAATTTCCATAATGACCGTTAAACTTTTTTTGGTTTCAAGATTACATTCTCCTCGCGTGTCTGATTAACACCCCTATAAAATAATCGATTCGTCCATTTTCCACAGAATAGCTGATGAAACAGCATATGGATGGATGCGCTTATGGTATGAATGTACAGCTGTCATTCTAATTATTGCCTCTTTCAGTGCACTTCAATTCAAGGAAACATTTCTATTCGTGATTGATACTATGTTCTTATGTATAACAAAATATCTATTATTCTGTTCTCTTTTGTTAAGTAGTATTCGTTTAACAGAGCGTGTTCGTAAAGAATAAAGTAATCAATGTGAACATTCATTTCCCCATGCGAAGTATTTTTGTGTTTTTCTTTATAAGTGCAATGAAAACACTTGTCATTACACGGTATATTTCAAACAATGTTCTGATATCGATTTTATTTCGTTAATTACAGTTATTTGTCATCTTCGAATCGTTTTGCGTGTTTTGTTGGAAGGTTCAATTGTAATCAAAGAGAAGAAAATGTGTTAAAATGTATTATTGAAGGTAAAGAAATTTGTAGTTCTTTTACATTAATAAATTAACTGAATCTGTTTTACAAGTAATTTAACATTTCAATTGTTATTTCTTCTAAATTATTTAAATCTTTATCAAATTAAGAATTTGCGAAATTTTATATAACATTTCGTACGCAGTTTTCTAGTAAAACTATTTTAAGAAAAACAGTGGAATCATGCAGTTTCCTTTTGTAATATGTAAAATACGGTACATTTTCTAATTAATAGCAAGTCTCGATCTAGTGGTGTTGACTGTTATTCATGCTGTTTAAAACGAGGTGACTCAATGGCAACTGTCCCATCGCGTACAAGCATCTTGCATCGAAAGTTGGATTGCTCGGTAGCAGTTTTTTTTTTTTTTTAAATTTTCTTTACAGAAAAATTAGAATTGTAATTTATTTTTATGCTTTTAAATAAACTCATCATAAATAAAAATAATATTTTTTTTTAAAGTAGACTTCTCCTAAATCATTTTAAGAAATTTCAGATCAACTTTTTAAGTGTAAAGTTTCCGAAATAATGACTTGATAAAGTAAAGAAACTGCTTGTTCTAGAGGAGTAAATATAATATAATTTAATAAAATAAAAATTAACTATATGGAAAAACTGAAATTTTTGAAGTTTGAAAACAAATAGCCTAGATAATAAAAGTTTTCATGTTACGAAAATTAATTACAAAAAATTAGTCAGGAAAGCTTAGAAACATCATTGAAAAATTTAAGGTAGCTGACAACATTCTAATCGCGTATTTCGTGAAAAAAAAAAAAAAAAATTTTTTTTCAAATTTTTTTATTGTTTTATTTTAAAGTTTTTTTTTTGTATCGAAAACAGTTTTGATTCTGTTTCTCGAATTATTAGAATTTGAGATACAGCTGTTTCATCCCGAATTATTAGGACACTGAATTCATGCATTGAAAATTGTCAATTGAATTTCTGAAAGACTATATTTTCGGATTCCCTGCTAATTGTTATTATCATTTTTAGAATCGAATGAAATTTTAACAGGTTTTTAATGATGTGATGTTATGTTTGCATTTGATTTAACAGGTTTAAAGTAAATTAATTTTTTTGAGATGAGTTATCGGTATTTTTGTTAAAATCATTACTCTTGTATTTTTGCTGTCAATGATTCGATGGGATGCCATTCACGAGTGTATACTTTAGTATAGCATCATTCTTTTAGTTTAATGCGTGCACAGTGGAAGTATATCTACATGTATGAAAATCTATGTGAGATGCTTCACATATTCTTTTAGTTAATTTACATTAAATAAAACAATACACTTTTTTTTTTTTTTGTCTATTTTTGCCAAACATTATTCATGTATATATTTTTATGTTCCCGGTTGTAAACGTTTGAAGCCTAATTGAAAAACACACACAAAAAAAAAAAAAAAAAATTCCGTAAAAGATTATTTAAAAATTTTGGCTATGAACAGTATGCCGTAATAAAATTCTTTTAGTGATATTGTAAAACTGAATATAATTTCGATTCCTCATTAAATGAGTACAGTTTTTTCTAAATCTAATCCAATACATACACACAAAAAAAAATACCTAGTAATTGCATACTAATAAAATTGAAAACATTAAAAATACATTGTTGATTAACTCATTAATGGATTATCCTGAATATATCATTATCTCATATTTACAGTTTCAAAACTCGTGTAAAAGTTAATTCTTAATTCTGGATTAAAATGAGTATTTTGGACTAACATGATTTACAGGTTTGATAGTCCAAATTCATGATTTTGCAAAATAAATGAACCTTTTTGCAAAGCAAATCAATTCTCAAAATTATGGTTTTATTTATCTATCAATACTTGTGTTTATAAAGACCTATATTCATGTGTGAATGTATCCGTGTGTGCATATATGCGAATGAATGTTTATATTTTCATGTCGTTGTGTCAGTAAGTACAGGTTTACGCATGTTTATAGTTTACATATATATGCGAATATAACATACGTGTGAATGGCGTGTTTGTATGCATATTCGTTAGTATGTATGCATGTAGGGTTTGCTTGAATATGTGTATGTGTACATGATTCTACGTGTGTATTTGCGCATTTATGTATGTGTGTACGTAAGCGTGCTATTGCATGTGGATATGTATATTGTATGCTCATGTGCGTTTTTAGATATAAAAAACTTCTCACGTGATATGATGCGTTTGACAATAGTATTTTCCACCGCGATTTCATGTTGTTTCGCAAACATTTGTCTTGATGCCCTTCAGACCCCAAAATATGGGCGACATTTTTTTTTTTTGCAAATTATGTATTATTTACGACCGCTGCATTTTACTTTCCATTATTTTTTTTTCCCAAATGAATTATATGGGGAATATTTTCAATGATAATGGAGATTTCTATGTTGGATTATTTTATGGTAATTTCGAAAACTTTTGCAATGAATTGGAGGATTATAGTTATGATTGTAATGTGCAATTCGAATGGTTGAATTTATACTTGAATTTTTGCAATAAACACAAATAAAAACAGGATAAATATGCGTTGATTAAAATTGCAATAATGCATATTTTCAATTTTAGGGGAAAAAAATGCTCTGATTCAAATCTGTATTAGAAGGGGGGAGGATCTGATACATTAAGGGGTAGATTGTGGATACTATAAAAAGTTGAATTATGTATTAATATTAAATTCGGAGTGGCCTTATGGAATCATTTGTCGGTACTAAAAGTGCCCGCCTCGAAATCCTGTTGCTCTAAGGCTCGTTCCCACCGACGCGTGAGGCACATCCGTTCACACCGAAGAGTCAGAAATCGCTTTACGCCTATTGAAGTTCCAGTTACTTCTACTAGATGGCAGATCTACTATTGACTCAATCCAAGTCACCGGTTTCAGGCGAACCTGGTGAGGCTAGTGATTGGTCAACGCTTCAGAGCCTTTTTTGTCTGTGAAAGAAAGATTTTTCATTGAGTTCGAGAAGGTGCGAAACTCTAAAACCTCCTTCCGACCAAGGCCAAGTGTCAAGAACCTAGAAAAATTTTACAAGGAAATCGTAGACTAAGGGCTAAGGGTAGAGAATAATTTTTCCGGCTCGTTCACACCGAAGCGACAGAAATCGCTTCACGCGGAGTGAAGTTCAAATTATTCGTACGATTGGCTGTGTTATTCGTACAATTGATGTGGTTGATTGATGCTTCGGCTGTGTTTATTATTTGCGTTATTATCCTACGTCATTCCTACTGGCTCAGTCCCAGCCAAGCGTTTATCAACTCACCAAGTCACTTGTCAAGCGTTTGTGAATTAAATGTTGGCCAACTTCGAGCGATCGTTTCGAGCGTTGCGCGTTGAGACTTGTGATCGATTGGTTAACGCTTTCCGTTTCGTTGCTTTGCACTCCTTGATGTAACGGAGTGTGATGTGTCATATTGGGAGTGTTTCCAAAGTAGTTGCAGTGCTTCTCTTCAAAGAAAGGGTATAGCATACCTGAATAATGCTGAATCTGTTTTATACCTATTGTTTAGTGGTGAATGATCTTAAATCAAAAGTACTGCATATAAAAAGGGCATAAGATCATAATAATTAAAAAACAGAAGCATATTTTTTAAATCATACTTTTAAAAGTTTCTTGGAATCTTATCTATTTTTATCTAATCTAATCTAATCTAATCTAAATACAGATATTTTCAGAGTAAATGACTACATTTATCAAAAACGTTTTGTAAACCAATGAATTGCTATCAAATTCATATGTGCAGAAGATTTTGAGGGAAAAAAATATATTACGTTTCTGAATACTGCGAAGCTATTAAAGTATAGCTTCGCAGTATTCAGTATTTAATCAATATTAAATAAATCAATTTTATCTTATTTCTTTAATCAATATTTCACTTTAATTTATATTTAATCGATCTTTAATCAATATTTCACTGAAAACTTTCAATTTATTTGAATGTAATTATTCATATTTATTTTCATTTTATTCATTGCGACATTTTTTTTTCTCCGGGATTAACAGCATCTACTTAATACAGGTAAAACAATTTTATTTTGTTTTTTAATTACGTTTGCTTAATTTTAACGAAGACATTTTGGAATACAGCATTTTTGAAATTTTTGATTTGGTGTTTATATGTTCATATGGATATTAATTGGAAAATAATAAACAATTCATGCATTCTAAGGAAATTGATTAGTAAGTTATTACCAGTGGAATTATAACAGCAGCGATATGTTGAAGGAGAGTTAAAAAAGTGTCACAAAATAAACAAATTTTGTTGACTATTTTTATTTCTCATTTACAATTACTTAATTTTCATTATTAATATTTTTTAAATAAAAGCATATGTTTTTGAATACAACACGAATGTCGTGGAAATTTTTTAGTTGATGTTTGTTAAATAATTATACAATGTGTATTCACTCAAAAATAATAAACAATTCATATAAGCTAATGAAATTAATAAGTATTGTTGAAAAACACACATCCAAAAAATGTAACAATTCAGATAAAAACATCATTTTATTGTGCTTTTTATAACATAAAAGATTGTTTTTAGACTCAAGCACATACATATTTTTCTAAAAATTGAAACAGATTTACGCCACTTAGATTGAAGATACGTATTCTTTTTTATTGGTTCTATTCAGAAAATTCTTCATTTTCCCCCTTTAAATGAGTTAAGACATTCAAATGAGGCGATTTTAATTACTATATATATTAAAGCAGCCAGCCAGCGTAAATAACATGTTTCTAATATCCTGAGCTTATGTATTCTTTTATAAAGCTATTCTCAGTATGTTATCCATATTTTCTTTAGCTATTTCTTTTGGGTTGTACTGTTTTCCTGGAGAACTTTTTTACCACTTGTTGTATATTTTGTATTTCTTTTTTGGTCTACTAAAAGAAAGAAAGAATTAATGTATTTTTGTATGTGATACCTGTATTTGTCTAATGATTTTCAGTTTCGTTACTGCAGCTTATGCGTGCTGAATTTGAGGCATTTAGGGTTTTGTATAGCTCACGTTATTATAGCTTTGTTATACAATTTGATTGCGTTTCTATAAAACACATGATAATGTACGTACGAATACTGTTGTGACTTTTGTAATGGAAACTCATAATGTTTCTGTTTCTTCCTTGTTCAATTCTATTTCGATTTTTGTATTGATAGGTTGTGTTCTTTATATACATATATTACTGGTTAATTCTTTGCATTTTCAATGCTAGAAGTAAATACTTTTTTTCCCTAAAGCGCAAAATGGGCAAAGACTCTCTATTTCAGTATGTTAACATTCGACTGTTATTCATAGAAGGCACTCTTTCTATAAGTGTGCATGCCTTCTTTAATGATAACTGGGCTTCATTTGTGTCACATGAAAAGAAAATTAGTAAAGCATTCTATAACCACACGAAGATTTTAAAGCATGAAACTAAAATGCACACTATTGTTCAATTTCAAATGCTCTTGTTATGTAAGTGTTGTGGTGAAATCTATATTTCTCTTCGATGCACAAATAAACCTATTCTCGTTGAAGCTCTAACCTATTTGGCCACAATTGAGTTCAAAGTGAATGCCCTTTAAAGTGATCTTGAATTTTACAACTAAAATTTCCTTTTTCAATTCCTTCTATTAGCTCACATTCTCCCTATCTATATCTTGTTCACATTTTAAATCGCTCATAAAATACTTTTTTATTCATCCACTCAAGTTCAAATACATTTTTTTTTGAACTTGTAGTGGATGACAATTGATGTCAATATAGTTTTTTTCAAATATTAATTCACTAATTAAATTTAATTAATTAATTTTAGTTTATTTTCAGATTTAAGTTGCATGTATCTACCCATAGATGGCGCCAGATAAAGTTAAAAAAAATGAATGAAATTTATTTATAAAGGACTTTCTGAAATAGAGTGAAAAAAGTAGGAATTGACTTAAATTTTTTTTTTTTATATATTACTTGTTTTAAAACTAAATTTGCATGAGAACGATGGGCGATTACATGTATTTTGATGATGTGCAATCATTTGAGTCAAAATTAGGTAGAATTGGGATGAGATATCACAGCCCTTGTGATTTTATCAATATTTTCTGAATAGCCTTTCTATGATGAGCAGTTTTTGCTAAAATGGCAGGACGGGTGAGTTCAAAGGAGTCTCCTATCATTCGACAATTATTACAGTTCCTATGTATCCTGGCCTCCTTTCTATTGATTTTCATGCCGGACCAGAGCGGTTTGATGGATAACAAACTTTTCTAACAAAAGAAAATTGGTCGAAGAGGATTTTATGTTTTTGCAAGGTATGGGCATGATAAATCCTTATTTTGGAAAGTCCTTCCATTCGATAAGGAGCAAAAGTTCCCCAATATATCACTTGCCTAGTAAACATCTTACTAGGTATTCCAAAGAGCAATGGCACGATATAGCTTTAAAAGCGCCCACCTTATACCTTATGTAAATGCTGAATTCATTACTTGTCTACCATTAGAGTACTTTTGTTATTTTGTCTACCATTAGTCTACGCCTTCAGGCATTTAACAACGACATTTTCATGATTCTGTAATAGCTTGTTTTCAATACTGTGTTTTTAGATGAACACTATATTCAGAGACAAATGAAAATGATAAATATAAATAAATCTGGCGTTTTATTTCTTTGATGATATCCGAATATTTGTGGATATGCATACATTTTGTAATGAGTAATTTTAACTGTAGTACGTAAAAAGCAAGAATAAAATTAAGACGAAAAACGATAACAAAGAATAATAGAGTTGCATTATGTGGGATGACAAAAATGATTCAATGAAGGCATAACCAGTGTGATGATTTAAAATCAAAACGTGTTATCTGAATTTAATTTTTTTTTTATAAGGCAAACAAATTTGACCTTTAAACCAACATGCTGGAAAACAGTGAGTGAAAATATTTCTCACAATGTTCGGGATGTATTCTAAACAGAATCAATTCATTTGTATCACCTCCTCTCTAGAGACATATCAATAGAAGAATTGATTCATGTTATTATCTATGCTATCTCGAGAGACATAACATAGATATTATCAATAGAATTGATTCATCACCCCATTAGAGACATAACATAGGCATTATCAGTAGAAGAATTTAATTTTAGAAATTCTCTTTAAGAACGTATTCCTACTTTAAGCTGCAAAATTATTTTTTTTAAATTCTGAAATGTATTCCAGTTTTTAAATAATATCCTTCCTACAAAGGAATTGCCAGTTGTTAAAAATACAAGTAAGGCAAATGCTTTAAATAATAAGTGCCTATGTATAAGAGAACTTATGAAGTCAGAGAATATTAAATATATTCCTCATTCGGGGTTTTTAAAACTAGTCTGTTTTACGTCTTCTGGCAAAAATGATTCAAAAACTTGATTCATGATTCTTTTTTCGATGTGTCATTCATCTTGATGAATGAAATCAAAAATTATGTCATAATCTATGGTCAAAATTTTAATATCAGATATTAAATACCTTTTTTGAAATAGAAAAAGCACGAATTGAGTTTATTTCATCAAAAAATTAATTAATGCATTAATTAATTTTTCATCGGAAAGAACGATTCCATGAATCAAGCCGATTTTTGACTTCATCAAAAGAAGGGAATTGCTGCTCTAACAATCTGCGTGCCATCGATCGAAACAAGTGGTAATCAGAAGGAGTAATGTCTGGAGAATATGCCATGTGATGCAAATTTCCTATCCAAGCATTTTTTGACTTTTGATAATTTTTGACTGTTGAAAAATGACTTTTTCATATTCTGGTGTTTTTTCATATTCTACAGCATGTTGGTACAAAAAAAAAATCTATTTTTTAAATGCTCCAACGAAATTATACATGCTAATTAAACATTATATTGATTTTTTTACCTGAAGTAGTTGTATGATTCATCTGATACAATACCGGTAACGCCATTTAAGAGAGACAAATATTTTTCACATGCAAAAGTGTTTTTGCATTTAGTATAAAACATGTGCTTTCTTATTTATGTTTTATTGAACATCACGATCGTATAGATAATTCTCATAAACTAAAAAAAGAAATTTCTTTAATTTAAGCTGACAACTTTAGTACACATGTTTGACGTTAAAATCTGTTTTCACAGTAAATCTTCAAAAGGCTTATTTTAAATGTGTATTTTTTTTTTTTTGTAATGATTTTGAAAAAAAAGACGATTTGCCAGGTTGACGGAGATCCTTGGTTGCATAGCAACCTCTATCTCCTGCTTTGTGAATGAGGGAAGTTTCTTAAGCCCATTGATTAGATAAAAAAGAATATATATCTATAGTATTAATTTAATTTTCTGAAATAATTTATTATTTAATTTTTTCTTGATTTTTTTTTAATTAATAAAAAATTATGTACTTATATATTTTTTATGTTGTTATTATTATAAATTTAAGTCAAGAATAAAAGTTTAAAAGGGGAAAAAATAAAGGTAATAAAAAATAAACAAGAACACTTGAAGAGGGGAAATTGCGATTCAGCGGAGAAAAACTACATGGTAATTGGAAAGGAGGATATCAAAATGTTAATGAATAATATTCAGAACAGCGGGAAGTCTTTTGTGATTTTTGAAATCAGAAATGTCGTAATTATAGTTGCTTATATCATTTAAAACAAAATTATTAATATTTGGAATGGAGTTACAAAAATTTTTGTGCAATTTTGTAAACAAATTGCTTAAAACTTTGAGGAAAGAGCATGTCTGATATCCTCATTTCGAAAAACCTGGGCGAATTTGTAATCATACGCAAGATTTTATTTTCAAGCCTTTGTATATTCTCGAAATTCGAAGGAGCAGTAGATCCCCAAATAAGACTCGCATATGCCAGTATTGGACGCAAGATAAATGATTTTTTTTTTTATTTTCCAAGGACATAGTAGTATTCCTACAAATAAGTGGATGCATCTATTAAATTTATTCCAAAGATAGCTAATGTGAGGAACATGATTCGATTTACGATCTAAGATTACATCAAATATTTAGCCTACCCATCCCAGTTAATATATTTTGATAGAAGTGTTAAGAACCCTTTTAAGTGTAAATAGTACAATTTCATTTTTCTCAACCTTTAATTGAATTTTCCACTTAATAAGCCATTGTTCAAGTTGATTAGTAAAAATCTTCAGAATTATGTTAATGATAAAAGGCTTACGACCTTGAGTAAAGAGTGCTGTGTCATCTGCAAAATGATTGATTTTCACAATATAAATTTGCGGAATATCATTTTTGTAAAGATTGTAGAGAAATGGATCAAGTATTGAACCTTGGGGAACACCAGCCTGAATTTTTGGACAGAAGAATCTGTATTATCAATGGAGATCACAAAAGTTCTGTAAGTAAGATAATTTTGTATAATTTTAATAAGAAAAGGAGAAAAATTGAAAAAAGAAATCATTTATGGATTGTACCATTTACCCATTGATCCAAACTCAATCAAAAGCCTTGACTACATCAAAAAACAACTACAGTACCTAATTTCCAGAAAAATTCCCCGGAAACAGTTTCAGCGAAATTAAATAGCTGATGCGTTGTAGGCAACTTTTAGTAAAGCCAAATTGCTGAGGAATGAGATGTTTTTGTTTAGTTTAATTTTTTAGATAAGTCAAAATGACCTTTACTATTAATTTGTTTAATGAAGAAAGAAGAGAAATGGGCCTGCAGCTAGAAGGGAAGATGAATCTTTACCTTTCTTATGAATGAGCAAAATTCGAGCTCTTTTTCCAACAATCAGGGGAATAAGAATAATGGACAACAGCGTCAGAAATTTGGAAAAATTTAAAAATAGTTTTTAAAGGAAGATTTGTCAACATCTTATTTGTAATAGTATCCATACCAGGGGTTTTATTAAATTTTGAGGCACTGAAGAAATCGATAATAGTAGAAGCTTTAGTGTTAATCAATTTCGCTCCTAAAATTGTTGAGTTAAAATTAGAGATAAAGTCATTAATGATCCTCAGAATACTAAAGCGGTTTATGTTATTTTCCTGAAAACTGCATTACATTGATATCATTAGTTAATTTAAGTGACAATACGATTAGGAACGTATACAGAAGCAATGGTCAGAGAAGGGAGATTAGGAGAAACAATTGCCGCTTTGATGCCAAGTAGAATGGGAGTAGGAACATGACTATGAAGAGATTTTGGATAAATGGAAATCTATTTTATTATCATTTCTTTAATTTTTTTTATTGTTATCAAAGTAAACAGAACATTTATTTGAACAAACTATTAAACTTTATTCAGCCAAAAAACATCTTTATAACATTTTATTAACATTTTTTTTATAGACTTTTAATACTGGTTTTAATATTTTCATTGATTGCAAGTACACAATAATTTTTTCATAGCTTTAAAAATTTCATTCAAACTTAATTCACAATGATAATACAGGTGCAGAAATAATGGAAAATTTTCAAATACCGTTGTAGTGACGCTAAATTTCAAATCTCATCCCTCACTGCGCATGTGTTTATTTAACCAAACACGTCAATCTAACAGATTTTAAAGAGAGTTTTTGCAATATTGTTACAGTAACGCTAACTCATGAAGTTAACACCGTTAATTTGGCGTGATAAGTTAAATAAACGCATGCACAGTGAGGGATAAGGCATAAAATTTAGCGCACTGTAGCGTTACTGTAACAACATAAAAAAAAAACCTCTCTAGTAGTAGATCTTATGTTATAGAGTTAAAATCACACGATTTAAACAATATTAAATTCATCGAAATTTCAGATATATAAAGTTTATAATTTTTTAAATATATTATTTAGTAGTTCAATAGTCATCATTATCACATTTTTTAACATCGTAGTTTCTAACTATATGAGCATTAATTTCTGTCAGATCTGTTGGCTTAATAGCACTAAATGTTCATTTATGTTTAAAAAGACACATTGGTAATTTCTTTTTGTACTGTTAACTCTTTAAATCGTCAAGTTGCACTGCTACTGATGAACAGGGCTGCTAGTCTGTTCGCCGAAATTCATCATTGCAGTTGCAGTTGAAGATGTGTATCTATTGTCCAAATTCCATGCATTCTAAAATATTTAATAGTAAAAATGGTACAGCAAAACCGATGAATATCCAGTATTTGGGTATACCTAAAAATAGATCTGACATTCCAAGCAACTGATTGGTTTGCTATTCAAACAGCTGCTTAAACCTCGAAAAAATGTTTCTGAGCACCCATCAAGGAACAGTTGTTTTCAATGTACATTACATTGATTGAAAAATGTGTTTGTCTTAATAAATTGGTCAATGAAGAATAGTTTCGCTCTCGAAGCCGCCTGGACTTTCTAATGACTGGCCATGCAATGATATTCTGTGGGGAGAAACTGGATAATCAGGGTTCGAGTCCGGCCTCGGGGAAGAGAGTTCAGCTTCCGGGCTGTTTCCAGCCTGGCTCTGCGTCAAGAGGAACGGCAAACTACTGTGTTGAGACAAGGCGTGTTGTATGATTGTAGGCGTCTTGGACTCCTTCACGTTATTGAACATGGGCAGTGTCCTGGGTGTCGAAGATGCGGTGCTCTGGTAGACGTAGAAGTTGTGTCCTAGTAGGTTTGCTTCAGAATATTTGGGGGACAAATTGAAGCCGGATTCATCTGGAAAAAAAAAAAAATTATAACATGTTTTTTAACGTTGAATGTTGCACCAAACTTTTTTCATCCTTCAACGAAATTATACATACTAATAAATATACATCAACACTAATAATTATACATCAGATGGATTTCATTGACATGAAGTAATTGTATAATTCTTCTAATAATACCAGTAACGCCATCTGTTAGAAAACCGCATGTTTTATATGTAATATTATATAGGGTTGTAGTTAGCACTATAATGTTAGCAATCGGTAAAACTCGAAGGAGAGGAAAGATTGATAATAAATGATTTGATAACATTAAAATATTCCACAAAAGACCAAGACAACTAAATGCATTGGGTTTTTAGAAAACTAGGTTTGATTTTTTTTTGTTCGTCGTTCTACTGTGACTTTTTGCACACTTTGGGCTAATTATAACGGGACCTACAGTTTAACGTGGATTCCGAACCACTCGCAAACATCCATGCCACCGCCAGGATTTGAACCTTAGCAAGCGAAGGCCAATCGACAGCTGTAGTGTATATGTTGGGAATAGGTACGATAAATTCATAAGTGAAAAAAAGTCATTTTATCGGGTTTCAGAAGGAGGAAAAAAGAGTGATCCTCCCAGATACTATTCTTGGGGAGTATTCATTAAAGTTGGATTAATGTGATGGCGCATTGTAGGTTAAGCGTAGCAAGAGATTTATCTGGTGTGCCTCGGATGATATTGAATCTGCTACAGATCTGTCATTGTCATCCGAGAGACGTTTTTAAACACTGAATATTTGCTACATTCCTTAAAATACTATAAAGAAATGTAGTTGTTTCAAAAGCCTAATAAAAAAGGTAAGATGGCGGATTCTTAACTTGGTGATAAACCACGCAGGTTGCAGGTGGTAAACCAAAAGGGTTAGAATGTTAGCGGTATGCATTGCAATCACTGCTTATTGAAGGAAAGAGACTTAGAGACGATGGGTTTACATTGGGTGTTTCACATTGACAATCGGAGTTTTCTCACATAAGGCACGCAAACACGAAGTAACTTCCATTTGTCGATGGACGGTATATTATTTAGAAGATAGTTAAAAACTGATTGATTCTAACATCAATAGTTCAGGGTTGGGATATATATTATACTTTATATTTTTTAATATTGCAGCTGTTAACACTATTCTATTTATAAAAACTTAAACACTATTAATAATTTGATAAATATCTATTAACTGATATAGAAACTTTTAGCGCATTGTATATTAAATGAGAGCGTAAAAAAATATTTCATAAAATTATTCTTGACTTTCAAAAAGCGCATACGGGCAAAGATAAAATTATAAAAAGATTAATTTTTGATGCACAATGAAAAAAAAACCAAGTAAAATTATTTTTTTAAATTCGTTGAATTTTTTTATAGAAAAATTATTTAAACAGCAATCGGCGAAAGATTGCCGAGTTTTAAATAACGTTTTTCTGCTTGTAGCATTAATTCTACGGATTATCCGCATGAAAAAACATGGCACATCCTGCAAAGAATCGTTTTTCGATGGTACTAGTAAGCCTTTTAAGGTTAGAATTGGTATTCATTTTTTTCTGTTCTTCTGTGCAAGTTAACCCACAACAAAAACGATAAGATTTGAAAGTTGTCGATAACTGATGGAGTCCTTGAATCAATAAGTTATTTTTAGAGGTTAAAAATGGCAGCAATACTGAGCAGTGTGGAAATTTCTTGCAATGATTGATTGGATGAAGTGGTGACCTTTTAAAAATATCTTTTAGATTGAATTATTTTCTATTTTTCCAACTTTTATTCAAATCGAGCGTTTTAGGAAGCAATATCCGATTATCGCATGTGCTTGATAAAAAAAAATGTGAACAGGAAGATAAGAGGACAAAATCAATTCGTCATCGATTATTCTAATATTTGATAAGAAAATAAAGCGTGTGCAATTATCAAGACTGGAAAAGACACAAGTTCTTAATATGATTAGAATTATGACGCAATTAACAGCAAAAAAAAAAAAAAACATTCATTGTGCAAATTGAATGACTAAGATAATCATAAAGAACAATTCAACGTAATAAAAACTTATACAACGCAAAAAAAAAAAAATTATCTATAGCGAATTAAATGTTCAATTCGCACATTAAGAACGAAAAAAGGGCTAAAAAAAGGACATTTATTTAATTATAATTTAACTATAAAATAATTTAAAATACAGTCAAAACTACCTGTACTAACCTATTGCACATCAGAAAACAAAGAAATGTAGGTTGTGTATTGAATGAGTGTTATAGATATTAAAACATAGATAAAGAAGTCTTTATTTAGGTTTTAATGCTGATTATATTTTAAACAGTGGAAATTCAGACTTAAAAATAGAGGACTTGGAAAATAGTTATTTTAATAAACACAATTACATATAGAAAATTACTTGCACCTGCTGTGGGGGCTTAGATTTTCAGCTTCTTAATTTCTACAGATGTTAACCTTCAAAACGAAATCCTTATCCTATTTGTAGGGAACAAACTCCTAATGTTTGTTTCCTTTTTTTTTCCTACATTTTCTATCAAAGGTCTAAAATGATTTGAATTGGGTCTTTATCCTCATCCCTTTTGCAATTCTAATATGCAGTTATTGGTGAAACACAACGTTTTGAACAACGTTAATATGTTTATAAATAGATTTTTTACAACAAAAACATGGTACATCGACCGTTTCACATGCTAGATCAAGTCAATGATTGTTCTTACGCTTTCAATTAATAGGCTAAAATTCATTAAAAAAATTTCAAATTTGTGACTTCAATTTGGTCGTTAGTATGCATTTCTCAATCCTTTTGCAGTTTAATTGGCGAGACATAACGTTTTAAACCATTTTAGTACGCTTATATTAAATATTCTGATTTTTCACATAAAGTGGTACACCCACATCATGGCAATAATTGTCTGTGCACTTCATAATCTAAGATTCATTAAAAATTCATTCTGAATTTAGTTGTTAGAATGCAATGCCACCTTCAACCCTTTTGAATTTTTAATTATGCAATAATTGGAAGAACATTCTATTTGTATGAAAATAATAACCTAATGCTGTTTTGTTTTTCCTTACCCTTTAAACGTTTTCTCGCACTTTCAATCCATGTTTTAAAATTCATTAATTGCTTGAATTTGATTGTCAATATGCAGTGTCCACATCAGAGATGAAAATATTGATCCTTTCACTTCTGCTCCAGAGTAATATTATAACAGAACTAATCGGAATTGCCAATTCGGGGCAAACAATCCTCACGTGATCACGCACCTCAAGTAATTATTACAATCGCCACTGTCAGAAGTGACGTGATGGCCGTTCACTTTGTTTATTTGCTTTTCAGAGGAAATATGAGCTTAAGTTGCTCTGTGGAATAGATTTCATTCATTTAGAATTTTTTTTTTTTTCTAATGTAGCTGAAAAACACTTAGACAATTGTCTTGGATGCTTTAAGGCAAGAGACGTTACTCACTTAGCAATACCCAGGAGGTGCGTGTAGCTTGAAGATAAGCTACGGACGCGGAGTCACACTACCCTCGCAACGCTCTACTGTCAGATTAGACCGGGACCTACGTTTTAAAGTGGATTCCGAACCACTTTGAGCATCCAAACTCAAAACCTGTGGTACTGATCCCCAGACCGCCAGCCACTCGGCCATTCAGGGCCCTCTCATTTAAAAATACTTTTAGGTATTCATTTTATTAGGTATAGGTTATTAGGGCATTATTATTATTATTCAGGGCATTAACATACACGATGGTAGTTTGACGCTTTTTGGCAACAAGCTTTACAGTCGGTGATTACTACTCTATGCTGTCGACACGAAAGGAGAAAAAGCTTTTTTTTTAGCTGTGAATAAATGTAAATTTAATTTTTCTAAATATTTGCCATTTATATTTATTTTAAATTAATAAATTTGTGTAATATTTTTCCTTCCAAAAATAATTAAAAAGTAAAATTTTCATTTAGATGAACTTTTTGTAGTGTCTTATTTTATTTCATACAAAATGATCAAGGTTATTAAGCAAAACATCATTTTTTTTGTATCTATCAAACTCATAGTTAATTAAATGCATGACTTGAAAAGAATTTCTCGGAATGTTCAGAATTGCTTTGTAACACGTATAAGTTTTCTAAAGAAACGCGTACAGGCAAAAGAAGCCAAGAGGCGAAACAGCGCCAACTTTAGTACGAAAAGGACACGAGATGCTTGACCCACCTTTCTGTTCTTTTTAGAATAGGGGACCTCGCTTCCATTTTATTACTACACTATGGTCTCACCAGGTTTATTGTCTTTGCTAATGCGGCAGCTGGGGGCCACATAAGAAAAAAATGTGGTATCATTTTCGTGAAATTGAAAGATATGTTTTAATTTAATGTGTATTAAAGTAAGTCATTAAATTCAATATATTTTTTATCATGTTTGAGCATGTTGCCCTGGTTAGGGTCCATGAGGTTATCCAAAATGAAGGCCAAGCAAATAAAATTTCATTTCAAATTTTGGTAGAAAATTTTAGTTTGGGCCCCTTAACTCTTGAAATGATTCATGAATAACGTTAGCCTTAAGGAATTTTTGGAGAATTTGGCTTTTGTTTGAAGCACATTTGTATATAAAAATAGCTATAAGTACTCGCAATGCGTTGATCAATTCCTTCTTGAAGTTTCGCATTGATCACTTTTGGCGTTTTCCCGTGCCTATTGAGCTGTATAGCGCTTCATTAAATTATTGTATTTGGAATGCTTCATTCTTTCCTTTATGCCTAAAATTTTCAAACTTTGATATATTCTTTTGGGAATTCTATGTGATAAAGTTTCTTGTAGAATTAGGAATACTTCCTTTACGACTACATTTATCTTACTTTTGTATATTCTTTTAGAGATTCTTGGACAATTCCTTCTTCATGCAGTTCTTGATCTATTCAACATTGCTACATTCATGCGGCTATTTGAATTTGGCCATTTTTGTAGTACTTCAATCAATTGCTTTATAAAAAATTGACATATTCCTGAGTTTATCCATCCGTTCTCAAACGTTCACACATGATAAATTGAAATTTGCAGAGCAAATTTAAATTGTTAATAAATTATTTAGATATTCCACTTTTCATATATAAAAGTATTGCGAGTAATTTAAGTACCGCATATATCCGAATATAAGCCGACAGTGTGTTTTTTTTTCTTCAAAAATTGACCCAAAATTCCAAACCCTTATTGGAACCGAGCTATTTTATTACTAACCTATAGGGTTCCAACTGATATGAAATGCTGCACTCAATTATTTCTTTCTCTCTCATTTGTTAAATGGTTCACTGACTTATTCTATATCTAAAATCCAAAATATTCCAATATTCTTTTTCTAATAAAAAGAATGAAATATCTCAATGCACGTTATAACCAGGTGCGGTGCCTTGATAAAACTACAGCATTTTTTTTTTCATAATTTTTATCACAATATTTTCACTATTAATTAGAAAATAATAACGTGCCTGTCGAAATCGCCACATGTGGTGATTGGCGGAAAGTGTTTTACTTCTGTATTATGCAATACTGAAACTATTTCATATCATCTAGCAACTTCTGTTAACAGATTTATGCTGTCGTATATGAAAATGGTGAACAATGTTTTTGGAATTTTAAATTATGAACCGGGATATTACCCTATTAATACTCTCGCATCTCATATTTATATCTAACGAATTAACTCGGGCAAAAATTAATTTTTTTAATTCTTGACTAAAACGAGTGTTTTTGTTTAACTTGTATTTTTTTTAAGGCAAACTCATATCGCACGTCTGGACAGTCACTCTATCCACTTATTAGTGTTGTTTTACAAACATTTGACCTGATGTTTTCCCCCAAAAAAAAAAAAAAGAAACGACGATTCGCCTTCCCAGCGATTGTCCATTCCAGTCACAGACAAGAAAGCTTTCAACTTGGCTAGTTTCATATGACCTCTTTGATGGATTGTTCCGAGTCTATTCTCTCGTATTTATATCTGTAGAGAACACCACGAGTTAGCTCATGTGAATATTAATGTTTAATGTTGGACTAAAATGAGCATTTTAGACTATTTTGTATTATTCTAAGACAACTCGTCTGGTGATCTATCGCTGTTTCATGTCCTTTTTACAGACATTGGATTTGATGTCCTTTATTAAATAAGACTTTCTTAGGGATGAGTGTTGTTCATTATTTAAAGTTCAGATAGTTTCTGGATTTTTTTTCGTTAATTTCGTTATTGCCTTTTAAACTTGTTTGTAGGATTCCTTGGCTGCGAAGCTTTTCTTTCCCTGTATGAGTGACCGTAAAATGAATACGAATTTCCTCTTTTATTAAGACGTGCACCATAATTCTTTAACCGACTAGTGAACCCAGTTTACTAGTTTTTCATTAGGTTTATTATTTTTTTTAACTAAAACTATCGAACTGACTAAACGAAAACTATCAAAAATGAAAAATAAATAAATAAAAAAAATAATAAAATACCGATCATGAGAACAACCTTTTTTGTGGGGGTTGGAGGGGTATTAAATCATGCTAGATCATACAGATTCATCGTTACCCCACACGTTCAGTAATTCCCAATTTTTAACCATACTTTTTAACATACCACAATTTTAACAATTTTTAACCATATGGCATCGACAATTGGTCTCTAACTGTACCGAATTTTTAATTTAAATTCTTTTAACTTTTAATTTTTTTATCTTACTGTTATTTATTTTTAGTATTTTTGAATTTTTTGGGTACCATTTTTTAAATTTTTAGAATATGCTAACCTTATTTTTTACCATATGCTAACCTTAAGCAGCCAATTAAGAATCGTAATTTTTATCTATGAATTAAGACGAGGAGGTTAAGGGGTCTGTCCCCATTGTTACTCCGTAATCGGTACACAACTTTCCAGTCATTACCTATGACAGTCTTTATTTACTTTTTGCTAATATTTTTAAAAAATAAGTAAAAGTCAAGCCATCTTGAGGATAATATTAACAATGTTCATGGAGATCACGAAAGCTCTACCGATGGATCTAATGTCTATTACAGTTCTGATGCCAATGTGAATTCTAGTGATTAAATTTATACTTGAATTTTTATAGTAAAAAAATATTCTTAAACGAATCTGTATTTGAATAAAAATACCAGTTATAATTTAACAGATATAAGATTTAAAAGGTATATAATATAATTTAACTAATTAAATTACGAGAGTAGAGAGTTATTCTTACATGTTGTAAATTAATTTCTTTTGAGTTAAATTAAAAGAAATTGTATTCCATGTAAAATGTTTTAAAATAACTGTTAAAAATTATATTTAAGGTAGAGTTTTGAAGATTTTAAAAATAATATTTTCGATTTAATTTTAGAATTTTTTTTTTTAATAATTTATAATTTTTTTTTTAATTCTTGTTTCCTTTAATAAAACTACGTGAAGATTATTTTCTGTAGGCTTATTGATTTATTTCTCCAATGACATTTCCTTTCTCCGAGATATAAATTTTTTTACCTTATTTTTCTGTATGACGATTGGATTTTCTCAATGTATGTTATGCATCAGATTGCTACGCAATTTGTAATATCACCATGCAACTCATTTCTTAGTGATTTGCTTTTGTAGAATCAGATGCTGATTTTTCTTATGAATGCATTCATATGTCAAAAGAAATTGAATTCTTAAGAAAATATGTTGAGATTTTTTTTCTCTAGTGCCGAACAACATAAGAAACAGTTCCAGTATGGCAGCCGATTCTTTAATTAAAAAAATTTAATGAAAAGAAAATGATTTGAAATATGAAAGAAATGAAATGTTTAAAAAAAAAAATCTACAAAAATGTTTACAACAAAATCTGTTTTGTAAATCATGCTGATATCTAAAATAAGAATCAAGATGAGTTATACACTGAAGTGACAAAAGTCATGGGATAGCAATATGCAAATTTTCAGATGGCAGTAGCATCGCGTAGAACAGGTATAAATGCGCAGTGCTTTCGCAGAGCTTTCATTTCTGTTCTAGTTATTCATGTGAAGAGGTTTTGACGTGAGGATGACCGCACGACGGGAATTAACAGACTTTGAACGCGGAATGTTAGTTGGAGCTAGACGCATGGGTCATGCCATTTCGGAAATCGTTAGGGAATTCAACATTCCCAGATCCACTGTGTCAAGAGTGTGCCGAGAGTATGAAATTTCAGGCATAACATCCCACCATGGACAGCGCAGTGGTCGACCGCCTGCACTTAACGACCGAGACCGGCGACGTCTGCAAAGAGTCGTAAATTCTAACAGACAAGCAACACTGCGTCAAATAACCGCAGAAATCAATGTGGGACGTACAAGGGACTTGTCTGTTAGAACTGTTAGAGAAATGTTAGAGAAATTTGGCTTTCTTGGGCTATTCCAGCAGAAGACCGACTTAAGTGCCTTTACTGACAGAACGACATCGCTTGCAGCGACTCTCGTGGGCACGTGAGCATATCGGTTGGTCCCTAGATGAATGGAAAACCGTGGCCTGGTCCGATGAGTCACGATTTCAGTTGGTAAGAGCTGATGGTAGGGTTCGAGTGTGGCGCAGACCCCACGAAGCCATGGACCCAAACTGTCAGCAAGGCACTGTTCAAGCTGGTGGTGGCTCCGTAATGGTGTGGGCTGTTTTTTTTCATGGCATGGACTTGGTCCTCTGGTGCGACTGGACCGAACATTGACTGGAAATGCTTATGTTCAGCTACTTGAAATCATTTGCAGCCGTTCATGGACTTCATGTACCCAAACAACGATGGGATTTTTATGGATGACAATGCGCCATGTCACCGGGCCACAACTGTTCGCGATTGGTTTGAAGAACATTCTGGACAATTCCAACGAATGATCTGGCCACCTAGATCGCCCGACATGAATCCCATCGAGCATTTATGGGACATCATCGAGAGGTCTGTTCGTGCCCAAAATCCTGCACCATCAACGCTTTCACAATTATGGACGTCTATCGAGACAGCATGGCTCAATATTCCTGCAGAAGACTTCCAACGACTTGTTGAGTCCATGCCACGTCGAGTTGCTGCACTTCGCCGGGCGAAAGGAGGGCCGACACGATATTAAGAGGTATCCCATGACTTTTGTCACTTCAGTGTAATTAATGAATTTCAATGCTAAATCTAAACGACATTTTTTCCGTTCAAAATTAAAGCTCTTCGCATAAAATATTTCTTTACTGATGATTTTATAGCTTTGTGAAAACTTCTGATTTAGAAAAAGAAAGAAAAGCAGAGCGTAAATAAAATATCCTGGTCTAGTTGTTGTCTGAAAATAATGAACGAACTGTTATTTTAAGTCTAAAACTGTGTATTGCTCTTACGATATCCTTATTATACATTTTAGTTTATTATTACAGCTCCTTGAAACAGGAACAGGATCGACACCCAACATTACAGCTACAAATGTGTTATTTAAGCCAAACAACTGCTATTTTTCAAGAATAAATCAGTGTAACTACTCATATTAGATTCTGTGGTTTGGTTTTCCACAATTGTTTTTTACAGTAATTGACCTGGAACATTGGGATTAGCACATTAGGATGCTGGACTGAGGCAATTTTCGGCAAAAGTAATTGAACACTCAAAGTGGATTTCTACCTGATACTAGATCGTAGAAGGACGATCAATCGGAAACCTAATTGGGAAATCCCCTTATCTCCCCTTTCAAGCGAGCCACTAGTCATCATTTGGAAGGTCGCAAATTCATGACCAAAAACTGACAACAGGCCGAACGGCAATTCTACTACTCCGAAAGCCGGAAAAAGAAACTGCTCACGTTACGATTGCCAAAACATCACCGAATTAACTTAACTAAAGTAGCTGGCCAACTTACCTATTACCTCTTGTTTGATGGGGGGCCAGGGCTGCTTCGGGCTGTTGTCTCGGTCGTTCCTTATTTCCGAAGCTTTGGGTTTCCTCTTCCTCCTCTGGATGTTGTCCTTCTTCATCGTCAGAGGACGATTCAACTGCACAGGGAGAGAATCATTAAGCATGTTTAATATTTAAGTATTATAAATATTATTCATTAATATTTTAAATTAATTAAATTTGTAATTTATTTAATATTTTTAAATATTAATCTTCAATAAATTTCTGAAGCCTTTTTTTTTTTTAATTTACCAAGCCAAATAGAACGATTCCAGTGATCTTGGGACAAACTTTGAGGTTTGATTTGGTTTGTCGCTCTACGGTCATTTTGTGCACACTTTAGGCTAATTAGACCGGCACCTACAGTTTAAGGTGGATTCGAACTACTCACAAACATCCATGCCACAATCAAACTTTGAGGGGAACCGCTATTTAGTTGCTGTGTAAAAATCACCTTATATAAAAATAAATTAAATCCAAGATGACCACAGCTAACCATTCATTTGAAATGCTGGGTAATTTTGGTTTATGTCAGGTTCAATTAGTAATTTTTATCTTGCTTTGGTATTTTCCTTAAAAAGATTAATTAGCATATAAAAAAAAAACCTGGTCTTAAAATTTCTCAGGGTCTGCAATACCTTCTCGACGATGGATGCTGTTAAATGTCCTTTTGGGAAAATTTTCTAAGCGGGATTTGTTTACATTTGTTAAGAATTTTGTACTTCGTAACGCACTTAAAAACTTATATTTTCTGCAAAAATTCAATACTCAGAGAAAAAAAAATCTAAACATGTCAAAGCTGTACGTTTTCATTAATTGCACACTAGTATATGTATTTCAATTTCTTTACATATAAACCCATACTTCAGAATAACATTAATAGCAGAATTTTTTTGTTGTCATATGCAATTTTTAAAATTTAATATCGTTCCATTTTTTGAAAAAGTAGTCTGATATAGTTTGTAGCTCTTCGGTCATTTTTTTAGTCGATGTAGCTCTAATTAGTCCTCAAAAACGGAGATAATTTTACTGACAAAACAAATATTTATTTACAGTAACATTACTTCACACATTTTGTAACAGATGTCATTTTGGATAACATTGTTGAAATAGCAATTGTACTGGGACGATTGAATTAAAATGAGGACAGATTGTAGTTCTACTGTTATTGAAATCACGAATGAATTTTTTTTTGGGGGGGGCATTAGGCCGAATGGCTAGAGCTCTGTATCACAGGTTTCGGAGTGCCGGCTGTATCATGGATATTTATAGTGGTTCGAATCCACTTTAAACCGTAGGTCTCGGTCTAACAGGATCGTAGAACGTTGCGGAGGTCGTTATTCCCCGTCCTTAGCTTATCTTTAAGCTACACACACCTCCCAGTGCTAAGTGAGTAACGTCGGTGCAGCGCTTGCCTTAAGACATAAAGAACAACTGTGTAAGTATTTGCCAGCTGCATTAGGAAAAAAAAAAAACGAATGTTCGAAATGTCTTTGATTCTATATCCACATAATTGCACATAGGTTTTGTTTCACATGAGTTCTGATTTCTAGAAGAAAAATCCACAGATTCGATAAGCCACTTTTTCTACCTCTGCCAAAATTAAGTTTTTGAACTAAATCCCAACGAGGAAATACAATTATAATATTTAAAATCAGGTTTCATGAAAAACGGCACTCACACTTTGCATGCATGGTATGCACAGTTAGTTATTTTTTCGTGATCAAATACAAAAATTGGCCTTATACTTCAACCATCTATTCTGCGAAAAGTTAAACATCCGGTTTAAAAGCGGAAACGGACGAATCGATTACCTATTAGGGGTGCTACTTAGACAGATGCGGCAGATTATAATTTTGAAGAAAAAAGAGTTTAGTAATTACAGTGGAATTTTTTTCCTCTAATGTTTATTTCTGTATTTTTAATGAGTGAAAATTAAAAATGATCTTTCTTTATAACTAACACCACCATTTGAAATTACATTTCTCCCCTATTGCATCGTTGCTTTTCATTCCGTCTGATTTGACGACTTGTCCAACCAAAATAATTTCAATTCATTAATTAATCCTCGAAAAACCACCTTATAAATATAAAATCCATTTTTTTTAAATTTTAATTAATATCTTAGAAAGGAATAGAGATTTATTTATTTTGGAAAATAAAAAATGACGATTATTTTCCTATATCATCACGATTACAAACTGAAAAAGACATTGCAATTATTTTATTTGGTTGCAAGCAAGATATGACGAGATCGGCTGTTTTTACGATTATTACTAAAGTCATTATGTTTGTTAATTCCTCAACTATGTATACTTAGTTGAGACAATAAATTCTTCAATAATTAAACTATGGGAAAAGTAAACAAAGCAACAATCCGGATATAGTTCAAGCAGGGATTATGTGTTTATTTACATAGGTTATCTGTGATATTGTAACGATATGCCAATATCGATGTCTCTGATAATGCCAATAGTGTTTGTTTAGAGAAATTACACATTTCGTCATAACACAAATTAAATCCAACTACTGATAGTGTGAAATTCTGAGATAAAAATACAGCAACAAAATAAACAAAAAGCTGTATAATAAACTGAACAGCAAATTCTACTTCGAAGATTACACGTTTAATTATGAGATTTTATTTTAGGAAACAACACGATTGAAAATTTAACTTTCTAGAATATATTTCCGATTTTAATAATTAAACTTTTTTTCCTTAAAATAATAAATTTTTTTTCCTTTTTCCTTTCCTTTCCTTCCTTTTTTTCCTTTACCGGTAAGCAAAGTATTATCCAATTTCGTTCACTTGCTGTTTAGGTAAATTTTACGGGGAAAAAAAAAATGTTGGCGAAAAGTATAGAAGAATCGAGAGAAAATTTCAATCGCGAGTGTAAAGCATCCGATAACAATTAAAATTCATCGTAGGGCAAATTATAAAAGAAACATTATTCTGAACCCTTTATAAATAAAAAGCATTCAAAATGTAAAAAATAAATATTAATTTTATATAGCTAGCTATACAAATCATACAGCCAACAAATGGCGCCAAGAGCTCTTATTGAAATCATACAGGGGACAGGTAGCTTCACTATCGACTTGGGTAAATGAAAATTCAAAAATCTTTCGGAGGCTTTTCGGGTCACTTTTAGTATAGATGAATTTTAAGTTAAATATGAATTTCACAAAATAAGCCCATCTACACTAAAAATAAACAAATTAAACACTTGTTTTGGGAGTTACCAATACTAATATCCTTTCTGAGTGAAGACTATTTAAGACATTCATTTTCTCAAAATGAAAATGAAATTCTTGAATTTGAATTATTAAAATGAAATTCATGATAAATAATTAAAAATATATATTTTGTTATTTATAGTTCTAGCTATAAATAACAAACTTGTAAACTTGTATTTTCTCGATTTAAAGAATTTGTCATTTTAAATTAATTTAAAGATTTTAAACTATACTAATGGATACATTTTAATAATTCACCTAAAAATATTATAATTTACTGAATCCAAGGAAACTTTCATTGGAGAATAAATTCATAGATGCATTCGTTTTATTTATTTTACATTAGATGTGTGTTTAATAAAACAATGTTTCATTCTTGTTTTTGCTAGTTAACAAAAAGCAATTTACAATTGCGAGTTCCTTTATAGAGATTAAAATAATAGAAAACTTCCAGATTTCATATAAATAGAAAGCATAGCTGCCAACGTTAGAGAATGAAAATTAAGGAAACTTTCACTTGAAGTAAAGTTGAATTTCTAAGGCTTCAATATCAAGAAATGCAGACACACAGCTATATGGTATAAAAAAAAAAGTAACATAAAGTCAAAGTTAAATGCCCAAAAAAAAATTTCTTGCTTTGTATGAGTTCTGTAATGAGTTATGCAAGAGATACAATCAAAAAATTTTCATTTCAAAGTGCAACTTTTACAAACGTCTAAAAATTTCTTGTTTATATAGATGTTACTTCTTGCAATTATGTAGTTTTTCATAAAAATAACAATAATTAATATCTATTACATAAAGTAAAAATTTTTTTTTTTTAGCTGCGCACCACATAAAAATAAAATTAAAATTAAAAAAAAAAACTTGAAAATATTTCATACAATAACAGCAAATCCATGTTTATACAAATACTGTAAAATGTTACTTCGAGCAATTGCATTGTTTTTCAAAAATTTAGTTAATCGAGCAATTATTTAGTTTATAAAATTATTAATTTATTAATTTATAAATTATTTGTTTTAAAACCGAACAATTTATTTAGTATTTTTTTAAGAACAAAAGGAAAGTACCAATACTCACTTTGTGCAGTTTGAAGTACAAGCCGCATGCGTTGCATACAGGTTCCCCTTGATTATTCCGCCTCCACAAGGAAGTGTTTGTAGTTTGGCAATTGGAGCAATACAAGCCATTTCGGCGAGAGGCTGACTGAAAGAAATAACACCAGGACAATTTGAGAAAAATAAAATGTCGCCTTTTATTCAAGGAAAATTATATTATTGTGATAAAACACCGATACATCCACCTCATATGTTACATTACAATGACAAAACACTTTCAGTATATCCGTAATGTGACGATGCTGTGTAACCCGTTTTGAATGAAATCGTCACATTTTGAACGGAACCCTTTTGAACGAAACCATTCAATTTTGAGCAGAACTTTTACGTTTTGAACGAAACCGTTTCGTTTTGAATAAAACTGTACCGCTTTGGAACTGAACCGACGTGTTTTGAGCGGAACTGTGGTGTTTTGAACCGAAGTCTCACTTTTTTTAAGTAGCTCATCCCGTTGTTCTCAAGCTTTGCTTCCAGGTGCCAATTGCTTCTTTTTCAGAAAACGAGCAACTCAAAATTAAAAAAAAAAAAAGCACTATACGTTAATGCGCTTATCAGTTAAAAGAGTGAAAACTCAATAGCTTACTCAAAATTGCATATTGGCTGCATTGGTGATAACTACAAGTTGCAAGAATCTACAAAACTACAAGTTGCTGAAGTTCTGTAAATATTGAGCTAGTTCAAGAATATATGGAATAGTGGAAATAATTTTTTTGGATATAAAAATATTAGATTGGGTGAATTTAACTAATAATTAAAATTTAATTTCTTCCCATGCCAACATGAGAATTCATATAGTTAGGGATGTATTCATTGAGATGAGATTTATTAATTGCAACCAACATGCAGAAATATGTCATGGATATTCACTTATCTAACAGGATAATCACTTATATTAAGTACATTAAACCACAAAAAGCGACCGCATGAATTCTGGGAATGTTTCAAGTCGTAGGTGGAATTGTTCACACACTTTACACCAATAATTTGAATCATGTGAACATCCGCCTAATTATTGAATGTACTTTGTCTGTCCCTGGCACTAATGTTCCCTTAAAATGAGTTTTCCTTTATGAACAAGTTGGGAGCAGCGAAATAACGCAGTTGACCACCGTAATTCTTAAAGTAATGCTAGTTACCAAAGTAAATTTTAAGAAATCCGGTCAAGAATTTAATTTTTTTTCCCGAAATCAGGACAAAAGATATTCAAGAAAATTTGTTCTTTAGAAAAATATAAGACAGCATAAATTATCGATTTTTACGTGTTCATTTCTGTTCTATAAAAAATATAAACTTTGAATAAATATGCATTTTTTTTTTTTGAACAGACATAAGTACCTAAAATTAATAAAAAGTTTTTTTTTTTTTTTTTTTTTTTTTTTTTTTTTTGAAGAAAAATAAATGGACACGTTATGCATCTATCGACTTTTACATTTTGCGCGCAAATACTGCATGCTTAATTTTTTTAATTTGATGTGACGGAATTTTAATCTCTACAAACTAACAAAATAAAGAAGAAATAATTTGTCGTTTCTGTATTTGCATGGTAACTGATAAGTTTTGAACCGGATAGTCATATAAAACAGAATGTCAGCGAGTCATACTTTGACTAAGATAATAATCACACATCATCGTTAACTATTTTGATATGACTGATAGTTAGTACGACAAAATAACACACTCTTTGATTGCCCTAATTGCTATCTCGCTTTTTAAGTAAGGCCAATGCATTTTTTTTCTTATTTAATCCAAGTTCTTTTTCGTCTTGTGAACTTTTTCAGATACAGAATTATTGTTATAAGGAGAAATATTGCTTCTTTGCGTTTTTCTGCTTGTAAATGTGAACGACGGCAAAAACTTAATTTAAAATTTTTAGTAGAACATTTTCGATGATAATTGTATTTTATTATTCACTGGTTTAATTAATTTATCACACATTTTCTTTGAAAAATTCAAAAACATTATCAGTTCAATAAATGATATAATTTTTTTATTATTATCATGGATAACCATGGATCTAGCCATCTGTTAGACGGTAGGTTTATGTTTATTTATGTTATTTCTTTCTTTCATTTCATTTCATTTCAAGTTATTATTTACTATAATATTTTCTTTGTAATCTTGCCATCTTTTAAAAAATTTGTATTTATTTGATGTTTTAATGCTATTGCTTTTTATTTTTATCAACACATGTGGTATATTGTGGCTTCTTGTGTGATATTTTGTGGTGCACGAGGATTTCATTTGATTTAAATAACAGTAATAAAAACGGTTTTATTAATATTATTATTTTAATACTCAACAAAATTGATCATTCATTGATTTTCATTGATCTTCTCAATGATACCTTTCCGCCATTTTTCGATGCCTTTTTCATAATTCATTTAGTTTTGCTTTTGAAAAAAATATGTTTCCTTTCAACCTCTACTTTTACATATTCATTTTGCAGGACTATTTTTAATCTTATAAAAATATGCTAATCTGTTGGAGCAAGGTCGGGATAATAGGGTGAATGAAGCATAATATCTTACCTAAATTTTTCTAGAAAACTCTTAATTACGCTTGTAGCATGGGTTTATTATTATCATGCTATGCTACTGTAGGACCTCTTCTTTCCTGTTTACCAAGAAAGGTCATAATAGGTATCATTGTTGCTGACAGTTAATTCTAGCGGTTACAGTTTGATTGTTACTTAATCGCTCATAAAAGTAACAACTTTCACACTCTATTTACCGTCTATTACCACCCTATACTCAAAAGAAACTCCCTTGGATGCAAAAACACTTCGAGGCTATTGTATTAGGCCATGAAAGATAGCTAAGCCATTGTTTTTAGCGCTTAATATCATGTGGAAGCAATGCAATAGGTATTGAATGGCTCTCCTTGGATAATGCTGAACCAACTATGTATCTGCCTTTTCAGTGGCGAATGACTTTATGTCAACGTGTACGGCATACAGAAGCAATATTATTTAAAGTTCTTAGAGTTAGCTTACCAATCTCTTTTGGTTCTTGACCACTGGCCTGTTCATACCGTTCATGCGATGGTACAGGCCACAGGCGTTGCACAGATAGTGGCCGGTGCCATCTCTTCTCCAGAGGGGTGTGGATATTGCTCCGCAATTCACACACTCGCGACTCTCGAGGCCGGAGTACAGGTCGCCATCGCCCACGACAGATGCTGAAACAGAAAACAATGGATTTACTTGTAAGAAGCAAAGATGAACATTTTTCAAATTTAATTCATTTGTGCGCATTGACATGGAATATGTATCACAGAAAAGGTAATTGGTTGGCAAAGTGAAAGACAATTTAATCATCTGACAGTTTTTAATATTATGTACTTCGAAATATTTGTATTGAAAAATTAGCTTTTATCAATCGTGTTTAGAATTTTTTTTTATTTGAAATTAAATCGTTTAAAATAAAATAGATACCATCGGATTCACAATTAAAAGAAAAAAGGACAACAGTCCCTAAAAAGAGAGAAAAAAAGTATTAATCAATTATATTAATCAGGCTTCACTCCCAAAGGTCTATGTATTAATATTCTTTATTTATGGTATATATTTTCTGATGGATCAGCTGATTTAAAGTGCAACACAAAAACTGTGAAACAATTCATTCATAGGGACAGCTTCTAATGTTGTGCCATTCGGAAATCGTTATCTTGAAAATTGTCTTTTAAAAACTCTTGTTCAGAATTGTTTTTAATTGGAATTAAAAATGCTATTTATCTTATATTTTTCTTTTTATGTCTTATATTTTTATACTACTATTATCATAATATATGACTTTCCTTGGTGAATCTGGATGCCGACGATACGTTTTGCTATTGATACATTTACAAATTGATTATATATATAATCAATTTAAAATACTAATAGTAAAATAAAATTATATATATATCAAATGTACATAAACAAATTTTTTAAAAAAAATGACTGGTTTAAATTTCACTGTTTTGCTCTAATTTTAAATTTATGACCTAATATGTTATTTTTTCAAAAGTATTTCTCCTTAGAGGCTTATTTCGATACTCATTTTCAAAACGCACTATTATAATTGAGCAACAGGTGGGCCTCGTGAGTAAGACGAATACGTCGTTTTTCTACACCTCACTCCCACTCATTTCTTGATAGGTGAGGTTGGAGCATCGGTGGACTCAGAGTTATAGGGGGATTTATAGCCCACCGATGGGTATCTAGGAGAGGAACAGAGCCTTCTTTGATGAATTTTAAGGTTTATAGCCCCCACATGTGTGTCGTAAGGGGAAAATTACCACCAGGCAGCCTCATTATCGATCCTAGAATGCTTTACATATGTCACAATCGTCTATCATTTCATTTTTTGAAAGCAGTGACTCCAACAATGTCGCCAGCTGGGTTCGTTATCTGTCGACTACCACTGGGCCACGAATTGAGCCATCTAATTAATGTAATGTACATTTGAAAATCTGCTCGTTTGTCCTTTATAGGTACACATTTCCAACTTGGCACTTACAAATGTGAAAACATTTCAAAATTAAAAGACTATGGTCTGCATACGGTCATAGAACTACTGTAATACTTGGAGATTCCCCCCTCCTCACCCTGATTTATTTCATTACAACTTCTTTTGGATAAGCCGGAACGGATCATTCAGCTACAATCATTATAAAATAATTAGTTTACAATGAAATTCTAATTTTTTATGAAAGCCTTTGACATCTACAAGGGCATTAAAAACAGTATTGTCAAAAGAAGCATTGGCGAGTTTGACATTTAAAAATTTTTAATAAAATTTTTACTGATTGGTATAATTATAGTTAAGAAATGAATTCTAAGAATAAAAAAAGCTATTAGCAATGCGAATATATTACAAATTTTATACAAATTTTTTTTTTTTTTTTATATTTTAACCGCATCCTAACTTAAGAAGTTGAAAGATAAATGTCGATCCCATAATAACATTTGAACGACTTTAAACATTTGATCATTAGAGCAATAAGGAATTAAAATATTCGATAATTAATTGCATAAATTGTTTAAGAAAAAAATTATTTTTTGCTTTTAAACATTTGTTCATTGTTGCTATAAAGAATTAAATATTGTTAGTTATCGTTATATTTAGATACATATATTACTAAAATTTTGGACATCTCTTTATTATTATTTTTAACCACGTGTAATTAAGAAATAAGAATTATATCATAATAAGATAATGTAATAAGATAAGATAAACTTTTTGAAAAGCTTTAAACATTGGATCCTTATTGCAAAGGAAATTAAATATGCCACAGTTAGCCATCACGTTATATATTTCCAAAAAACAATAAAAGTATTTTTATTTTAAGCATTTGATAGCACTGCTGCAAAGACTGAATATGCGATATTTAGCTATCAATATGTTTAGATAAATATATTTTTGTCAAACATCAAAATTATTTTTTTGGCCTTCTTTTAAACGTTTGACCGTTATTGCTGTGAGGAATTTAATATGAGATAATTATTGTTACGTTTAGATACCTATATGGATATTTTTTTTTTTCATAAAAAAAAAATTTTTGGGTTTTAAATATTTGATCATTACTTCTGTAAGGAATTAAATATGAGATAATTATCGTTACGTTTAAATGTCTATATGAATTTTTCAAGCAGTAAAGATGATTTTTTTGGCTCTTTTTAAACATTTTACCGTCACTAATGGTCTAAGGATTTAAATATTCGATAGTTATTTAAGTATTCGTTACATTTTATATACATATATTGATTTATTTTTCGACCAATAAAATGATTTTTTTGTAGTCAGATATTTTTGTATATTTTGATTACTAAATATGATTGAAAAATCCTGAAATAAAATAAATAGAACAACAACAAAAATAAATATACCAATAGAAATAACCAAAACCTAAGAATTATGACTGGAAAAGTAGAATTAATATAAACCATTAAAAATAAAATAATGGTGAAAAAAATTTTAGTTAAGAGGGTTGGGGAATGTATTTTTCTGTTTGATTGACTTATCTCATACTAAATCTGAGTTTTATATTATTATTTAATGGAAATTTATGATTTATGCCAATAAAAAATAAACGGTTTCAAGTTAAAATAAGAAATAGCCGACTTGTTTTTGGAATAAAGTGATTTCAAACAAAATGTTTACAGTAGCAATGCTAATAAGAACAAAAACAGACTCATTTCCAGAGTATGTATAAATGAGTGTGAATTAAATAAAATGGTATAAAGGTATAAAAATAATTGCTATACATTTAAAAAATATAAACAATATTCTTATGAATGTAATTTAAAAGAATTTCGAAACAGACCTATCAATATGTTGCATCCATCAAATATTAATAGAATAAGATGTTTAAAATGAATCACAAATTTTCATTGATTATATGTTTATATTAATCATTTTGCAATTGAATTATCTAATGCCATAAATTTTGAATGATTGAATTTAAATTTAGAAAATA